>JBBPSC010001057.1:0-11969 GCA_038093395.1 Baorangia bicolor | reverse complement strand
GGAGAAAATCAGAGCTTCCATCATACCAATCTTCAGAGGCAGAGCCTTACAAAGAGAGGTCAACAGACCCAAACGACGATACACCGGCACCGGCAGATATCTGTCAGCACCAAGGAGTCCCATCAGACGTAGATCGTTTCTTACGGGAACTCGTCGCAGAACAACCGCAACGCGATGATAAGGAGGAGGGATCATCCATGCATAAAAGGAAAGCGTCAGAGCAGCCGGAGGAAGCACCTTGGCAATCAAAGAAGTCTCGGTTAGTGCAGCTCGCCGGACAGCAGCCAAAGAAGGCCTTACGTACTATCAGAAGGCTCAAGGGCGGAGAACCCCTTGAAGATCACAAATACTCTACCATTACATTATGCCCTCGCATCTCTCTCCATCCTCCCAAGTACCACCCTCACTAAAGGGTCCTCTTTACGAAATCATCTTTACGTTTTCTTTACATAAAACATGTCACAAAATCTCAACAACGTCCTTAACGATGACTTCCTCACGTGGCAAGAAAAGATTGTCGCAATACTAGAAGAATTCAACACCATGAACAATGCCATGCAAGGGCTTGCACGTTCGCTTGCTAGAAGGCAAGCAGAAAATGAAGAACTCAACCGGCAATTACTTGCCATCCAAGCACAAGGAGGAGTCGCTGGTCCAGCACCCAGGTCGATCTCAAAGAAAATCAAAGTATTCGCAGACCCTGGAGAGTATGACGGGTCCAAAGCTAAATTTGAAGAATGGTGGGCGAAGATGAATGCCTGGATTCAGGTCAATGTGGAAAGCATTCCCATTGGTTTCTATGAGGCGACCGTCGCCATTCTCTCATGCCTTAAGGGTCCAAAAGCCGGCCTGTTTGCACAGACATGCCTCATGCAGGGGCGAAATTACATGTGGAACACATGTGTCACAGAGGTGGAAAGCCTCTTCCGATCAACAAACCAGCAGGACTGGGCGAGGCAAAGCCTCAAAAACTTACGACAAGGCAATATGCCAACCGACGATTTTATCGTCAAATTTCAAGCACTATACACGCAGGCGCAGATTGACGCCACTCATGCAATAAGTCTCTTAGAGACAAACACCAAGGGGAGCATTATTGCTCAAATATTCAAGACAGGGAAACGTCAAGTAACGGTTGACGCGTACCTAACCGAAATCCGAACAGTCGGGACTGCCCAAGAGTCCCTTAATTTCATCATGGGCTGAACTTCATTTCGGCAAAACAAGAAAGACCCCGATGCAATGGACATAGGGGCAACCAACTCTGGCAGGTCAAATGCCTGTTATAATTGTGGCCAAGATGGTCACCAGGTCAAAGATTGCCCGAAACCAAAGATCTCTTGCCCCTCGTGTTCGTGGCTTGGGGGTAAACATAAATCCTCGTGCGAGAAAGGCAAGGGCAGAAATGCACATGTAACCACACACGATGCTGCCACGTCCTGGGATGACGATAAAAGCACCAAAGACAAGAAAGGCAAAGGCCGAGGCCCCATGGATAGCATAAGGGGTATGAATTTTGAAGAAGCATGCGCGTTCTTCCGTGACGTAGAAGTTGTGGAGAACAAGAAGTCGGGAAAAGGATCCGCCTAAGTCACGAATCAGGGTATGACAAGGGCCAGGTAGGATCGGACAATAAATTTTCTGTACTCACGGTAGATGAGATCCCGGCTGAGCCGGATCAAGAAGCTACATTTTCACCTTTAGCTATCTCTACAAATTTGCCAACAGAGGGGTCTCACGAAAGTGAGCTCGCCAGGGGCGTTACACCTGGGCTTAATTCCTCTAAACAAAACAACAAAAAAATTGACGATGACGATTTGCAAAACCCTGAAGAAATATTTGTCAGAAGCTGCAAGACAGCTCACGAAATTCTTATGAACATTCGGGTAGCACCCTTATCACAAAAGAAAAATCTCACGAAGGTCGAGGCACTCTTAGACAGTGGTGCCAATGCCATATTTGTTGACAGATCATGGGCGAATAAAGTAAAACTTCCCCTGATCACATTACGAAACCCTATCCCTGTATTTAATGTTGACGGCACAAAGAATTCCGCTGGTCACATCACCCACGCTGCAGATCTTATGATCGAATTTCAAGGACATCGGGAAAGAGTCATTGCCGAAGTAACAGACCTAGGCAAAAATGCTTTGATCCTTGGATATAGCTGGCTGAAACGCCATAATCCAGAAATAGACTGGACCAAGGGGACTGTCAAGATGACACGTTGCCCACGGCATTGTCACATGCTCCAGGAAAAGCCAATTTCGGTTAGACTGATCGAGAAAGAAGAGCAGGACCTCCAATACCAAGTCCACGCCACTATTCGTGCTCTAGAGGAGCAAGCTGCAGCACCACCTAAAGAAAAAACCCCTGAGGAACTTGTTCCAAAGGAATATCACAAATATTTACACGTATTCTCGAAAAAGGAATCCGAGCGCATGCCGCTTAGGAAACCATGGGATCACGCTATCGAAATGAAAGAAACGTTCAAACCACGTAAAGGTCACTTGATTCCCCTATCGGTGACAGAACAGGAGGAAGTCTCCGCTTTCATAGATGATCAGCTTAAGAAGGGTTACATAAGACCTTCGAAATCTCCCCAAACATCACCGGTGTTCTTTGTCCCAAAGAAGGACGGAAAGAAGCGGATGGTCCAGGATTACCGCTATCTCAACGAGCACACGGTTAAAAATAATTACCCGTTGCCATTAATCTCCCAGCTTGTGGACAAGCTTAAAGGAGTTAAATTACTCACGAAGATGGATCTTCGTTGGGGTTACAACAACGTCCACATCAAAGAAGGGGACGAATGGAAAGCGTCCTTCGTGTGCTTCCGCGGAGCATATGAGCCCCTCGTTATGTATTTTGGCTTATGCAATTCCCCATCCACGTTCCAGGCTATGATGAATGAAATCTTTGCCGATATGGAGGACGTTGTGGTGGTTTACATCGATGATATTCTAATATTCACAAAAACAGACAACGAGGCAGAACACAACAAGATCATTATGGAAGTTCTACACTGTCTACAAGAAAATGATTTATTTGTCAAACCAGAAAAATGCACGTTTAAAACCAACAAGGTTGATTTCCTCGGAATGATCGTAGGAAAGGACGGAATCAAGATGGATCAGTCTAAGGTGGAGGCTATTTTGAAATGGCCTGAATCCACAAGTGTCAAAGGAGTTAGGAGCTTTCTAGGACTGGCCAACTTCTATAGGAGATTCATTAAAGACTACACGCAAGTTGCACGACCCCTGAATGATCTACTAAAGAAGGATCTTGTCTTTGAATGGAAGCAAGAACAGCAACATGCATTTGACACGCTTAAGAACTGCTTTACCACAGCTCCTGTATTGGCATTCCCAGATAATGATTGTCAATTCCATCTTGAATGTGATGCCTCAGACTTCACAACTGGCACAGTCTTATCTGTTCTTAAAGAAGACAAATGGCACCCAGTTGCCTATCACAGTCACAGCATGTCTTCGCAAGAATGGAACTATTCTATATGTGACAAAGAAATGCTATCTATTATCCGATCTCTTGAGATCTGGAGACACTATTTGGAAGGCACTAAGCATCAATTTGAAATTTGGAATGATCACGCCAACCTTCAATATTTTATAAAATCTCAGGATCTTAACCACAGGCAAGCGAGATGGTCACAGTACCTCTCATGGTTCGATTATGTATTTGTCTACAAGCCTGGCGCTACAAACACAAAAGCAGACGCACTCTCTAGATGAGAAGATCACACACAAGGCGTAGAAGATGATAATAAAGGCGTTACCATGATTCTGCCAGAACGTATACGGACTTCACAAGAAGTCGTAATATGTGATGAAGGCGATACTTACCTAAAACTCATTAAATCAGCCACGGCACTCCTTAAAGAAAGTCATGTAAAAGAACTTACCACGAAGTTTGGAGCACGCCAAGAAAATGGCTACATAAAAAAGGAAGATCATATCTATGTCCCAGATCAGGACACTCTTTGTCTTAAAATAGTAAAATCCTGCCATGACTCACCCGTCACTGGTCATCCAGGTTATGAGAAAACCATTGAGCTCCTAAGTTGGAGTTATTGGTGGAATTCCATGACTTCTTACATTAAAGAATATGTCGCTAGATGTGACAGATGTCAACAAATGAAGGGCACAAACCAAGCCCCTTCAGGCCTACTTAATCCTCTCACGGTTCCAGATAAACCATGGAAACATGTTACAGCAGATTTCACCACAGATTTGCCATTATCTAATGGATTCGACATGATCCTAGTGGTCGTTGATCGTTTCTTGAAGGAAACAGAGTTTATTGCTTGTAACAAGATGGTTACAGCGCTGGACACTGCTAAGCTCTACCTTCACCATGTGTGGAAGCAGCATGGGTTACCAAAGTCGATTGTGTCGGACCGCGGCCCACAGTTCGCCTCCCAAGTTATGCAGGATGTCCTGAAACATTTAGGCATCCAATCTAAATTAAGCACCGCTTTTCATCCACAGACAGATGGTCAGATGGAACGCATGAACAGAGATCTCCAGCAGTATCTCAGACTGTTTTGTGCAGAAAAGCAGCACGATTGGGCAGATTGGCTCCCGATCGCACAATTTTTATATAACTTGAAGATCTCAGCATCTTCAAAGAAAACCCCTTTTGAAGTCACGCACTCTTACCAGCCAAGGTTAGGGTTTGAGCCATGTGTCTCCAAAGCCCCAGCGGCTGAGGAATTCACAAATGAAATGGCCAAGACTTTGGAAGAAACTAAAAATAACCTATTAAAGGCTCAGGCTCACATGAAAGAGCAAGCCAATAAACATAGGAGCAAAGCTCCCAAGTATTCTATTGGAGATAAAGTTTGGTTAAGCATGACCAACTTACGTCTCACATGCGCTTCTAAGACGCTCACGGAAAAATGGCTGGGGCCATACGTTATCACAGCGTTTGCAGGTCCCAATGCTGTTACCCTTAAATTACCAAGATCTATGAAAATTCACCCAACAGTAAACATCTCATGCGTCAAGCCTTACAAAGAATGGCTCCCTGGTCAGAAAGCTGATAAACCAGGACCAGTGCTAGTCACTGATGACCACGATGATAAATATAAGGTTGAATACATTGTGGACTCTCATTTGAAAAACAGAAAACTTGAGTATCTCATTCATTGGGAAGGATATTCTGATGAAGACCGAACGTGGGAATCGGAGGCTAATCTTAAACATGCCAAAGGGGCTATCGAAGATTTTCATGCATCTCACCCCTCTGCGCCCTGCCGTCTTCGAATGACTAATGCTCAATTCATAAAAATATTTATTCCCATTCCTGAGTCAACAAAGAAGCTTGACGAAAAGGACGAACCTTTTGATTGCCTGGAAGTCAATCCCTAGAAGGGGGGTAGTGTTACGGGTCTAACATTTTTTTCCCTTATCTTATCTTTGATCTTACCTTATCGTGTCATGTGATCTAATCAGATCTAATCATCTAACTATCGTGAACGCTTTATCTAATCTTTTGGACTTAGAACTTTTCGCGCAATGGACGCTCACTTCTACCAGATCTAAGATCCTCTTATACCTAGCACGGTTTCACCTTTCACATCATCACCGTGCAGGCTAGTATTCTCTTCCATTCCACATGTGTTGTATGCATGCCATGCTTCTTATGTTCCATTCTGCCACATCCTCATGTGGTCCTCATGTCACGCTTCTCTTCCATTCTATGGCTATGTTTCCACACCATGCATCATACACATGTTTCCCCTATATCATAGATTAGACGTACACAGGTGTACACATCCATGTAGTATATAAACCTCAATGCAACGGCCAGAGAACTCTAGTCTAGTTCTCTTGGTCTTTTCCCCACAAGATCCAGGAGGGACAACATCACGGGTTGCAACCTTCATTGGTCTATACTACTCGTTGCATCCATATACGACAGCTCAACTCCACTCTCTTTTCCACTTTTTTTTCCACTGTGGTTCGACGGAGGCGACTTGAGGACACAATGACCTTCACCGGTCTATGTTGATCTTTGGGTTGTTTCAGATTTGTGCTAAGGTTTGCATATCCATTGGTTATATGATGGGATTTATTACAATGTGTACATAGGAGCAGTTGTCAGCAAAGTGAAAGCAGCTGTTTCAAACCATTCAAAAACAAGAAAAACCTGGTCACCCTGTGCGACAATGGCCACTACAACTCCTGCTTGATATGCTGGTGTAATGGTCATCCACCTATCTCATGCTTGACTGAGCAGAAAAACTCAAAGAGGTATGTTTTACTCACTTTTCTCTGAGATCCACTGTTTGATATATTTATTTGCAGGACATTGATATATTTATACATGAAATAGCATTTGCTGAGAAGAAGCAAGAGAAACACCAATGACTCCTCAACCTGCAACTAACAGATGAAGAATGGTCACATGTATCAATGCTACTGGGGCTACTTGCAAAGGCTGAATATGCGCAACAATCATTTTTATCTGACTGTGGTCCTGCCATGTGAAACAACCCTCAAAGCTTGAAGCTCAAAGGTTGCACTAGAAAGGCTAAGACGAAGGAGATGAAAAAGAGTACTACTACTGGGACCCTTTGAGGGGAAAAGACCAGAAGAACTAGACTGGAGTTCTCTGGCGTTGCATTGAGACTTTATATACTACATGATTTGTGTACACCTGTGTACGTCTAATCTACAATGACAATGCTTTGTCCGCATGTATGGGAACAGAATAGAAGCATAGAAGCATGGCATGAGGCCAACACGCTGTGTGGCAGAATGGAAGGGAAGCATACAACGTGTGATGTGCATGTTAGATCAAATGGAAGAGAAGCATGATGTAATAATAACCAGCATGGTGATGAAGTGAAAAAGTGAACACCGTGACAATGTAAGGGGATCTTAGATCCATGTGAAAGGGTTGAGTGTCCAAGCTGACTAAGCAGCTGTTGCATGAAACAACTAAGTCCATGAAAATGTAAGTAGAGTGTTCACGATAAGATAGATGATTAGATCCTAAGGGATCACGTGACGTGATAAGATAAGATAAAAGAGAAATGTGAAGGGTAAAAAAATGTAGACCCGTAACACCATGCACCTTGCCCTTCCAGCACTCGAGGCTTTGCACAAAGCTTGGTATATGTGCAGCATGAAACAAGAGTATGTAGATTTTTGGCCAGCACTCAAGGCTGGCTTACAGAAAGTGGCCGACTACTATGAGAAAACAGCAGACTCAGATGCCTACATCATGGCAATGTGTACATGAATTTCTCATTAGCTGTCCCTATGCCATGTCGCCACTAACTTTTTATAGTGCTTGACCCGGTTCAAAAAGGGAACCATATATGCAAATATTGGGGATTGGATATGTATGATGATGTCATGAAACACATAGAAGAACTGGTATGTCATTCATTGTGGTTGTAACTGGTATATTGGTAATGGATATGCTACAGTACAAGGTATTACGGGTCTACATTTTTCCCCTTCACATTTTACGTTTTATCTTATCTTATCACGTCACATGATCCCTTAGGATCTAATCGTCTATCTTATCGTGAATGCTCACTCACATTTCATGGACTTAGAATCGTTTCATGCAATGACTGCTTAGTCAGTCTGGACACTCAACCCTTTCACACGGATCTATGATCCACTTATACTGTCACGGTATTCACACTTTCACTTCATTACCGTGCCGGCTATTATTACATCATGCTTCTCTTCCATTTGATTAACATGTGCACTACACATTGTATGCTTCTCTTCTCTTCCATTCTGCCACACAGCGTGTTGGCCTCATGCTATGCTTCTATGCTTCCATTCCGTTCCCACACATGCGGACAAAGCATTACATATTGTAGATACAGTGTCAATACTGGTAAACACTGTTGTAGTATATAAACCCCAATGCAATGCCAGAGAACTCCAGTCTAGTTCTTCTGGTCTTTTCCCCTCAAAGGATCCCAGTTGTAGTACTTTCCACTTCCTCACTCCACTTAGCGTCTTAGCCTTTCCTCTGTGTGCAACCTTTGAGCTTCAAGCTTTGAGGGTTGTTTCACAAGGAACGATACTGTTATGGTTTTTCCTCTTCGTTGCTCTATTTATCTCGTTACCTCTCAACTTGTCACTCGCACATGGCACAGTAGGTCGGCTTCTATCAATTCAGCTTCTTTAATCCTTGCCAACCCCTCTGATATTGTCATTACATACTTGTTACCTTGACTTCCTTACTTGGACTTTTATCCCTCCACAGTCACCTCTCTTACGACGATGAGTTCTCTTACCTTCCACCGATTTCCATTCCGTTAGTCAGCCTGGTCCATGCACGCTTTCTCCACTATTTAAAACCTATGCTGTACCGCTTGTAGTTCCCTATTCTTGATCTACGCAATACAAGCATATCTTCTTGAATCACCCAGAAGTCTAGCTTCCTCTCCCAGTCCTTATCCTTGTCCCTCAGCGTGACTTATTGTCGACGCTTCTCTCCTTGTCCAAGACCTAGTAACCCTAGGTGCCCTAGTCCAAGTCCCAGAGCCCCTGGGCATCCTCGTCTGTCTCACTAGAGACTCCCTTGTCCCTTGTACCTCGTTATCCCTGAAGCTCCTCAGACATCAGTCTCTTCATGAGCATCGCCTGTGGAGTATCCTTGTTGAATGAGCTTTCTTTGGTATGCTTCACGTAACAGATACTTGGAGCTGAATGGATCAGTCACTGTGAGGTCAACCAAGAAGTTGAAGAATACTGCAGCATTTGGCAAGATCAGTCAACTTTTACACGAGCTGTCCAATGACGAAGATGATGATGATGTTTTTGCAACATCTTCAGTGCATGGGGACCCTCAACACCTGTGGCTCAATGACTTCCATGGCTATTTCAACTCCAAGGACCACCTCGCATCTGACACATCCATTGTGCAATGGTGGGGTATGAATGCTACAAGATATCCAGTGTTACGGGTCTAACATTTTTCCTCCATATCTTATCTTTTGATCTTATCTTATCGCGTCACATGATCTTATCAGATCTAATCATCTAACTATCATGAACGCTTTATCTAATCTTTTGGACTTAGAAACTCTTCGCGCAATGGATGCTCACTTCTAATGGATCTAAGATCCACTTATGCCTAGCACAGTTTCACCTTTCACCTCTTCACCATGCAGGCTATGTTTTCATTCTACATGCATTGTACACATGTCATGCTTCTCTTCTTCCATTCTGCCACATCCTCATGTGGTCCTCATGCATCGCTTCCATTCCATTCTATGGCTATGCTGCCACACCATGCCTTATGCACATGTTACTCCTATATCGTAGATTAGATGTACACAAGTATATACACCCATGTAGTATAATCCTCAATAGATGGCCAGAGAACTCCAGTCTAGTTCCCTTGGTCTTTTCCCCACAAGATCAAAGTAGCCTCATCCTCTTCCACTTTCTGTTATGGGTCTAACATTTTTTTCCCCTTATCTTATCTTTTTATCTTATCTTATTGTGTCACGTGATCTTATCAGATCTAATCATCTAACTATCGTGAATGCTCTATCTAATCTTTTGAACTTAGAACTTTTCGCGCAATGGATGCTTATTTCTACCGGATCTAAGATCCACTTACACCTAGCACAGTTTCACCTTTTCACTCATCACCGTGCAGGCTATTATTCTCTTCCATTCTACATGCGTTGTCCTCATGTCATGCTTCTCTTCCATTCCATGGCTATGTTTCCACACCATGCTTCATACACATGTTCCCCTATATCGTAGATACATCGTAAACACATGCAAACCCTGTAGTAGTATATAAGACCTCAATAGACAGCCAGAGAACTCCAGTCTAGTTCTCTTGGTCTTTTCCCCACAAAGATCAGAGTAGTCTCCTCATCTCCTCTTCACTTCCTCCAAGTCTAAGTGTTTTAGTGCAACCTTTGAGCATTACGCTTTTTGGGTTGTTTCACTTTCTACAAGTCTAACTGTTCTGTGCGACCTTGGAACACATTGTCTTTTGGGTTGTTTCACCCAGTATGGAGCTCACTTGCTTGGGACTACCTGGCTATCATGGCCACATCAGTCTCGAGTGAGTGTGTGTTTTCATCATTGGCAATCATGATCACCAAATGTCACAATTAGCTCAATGGTGACATTGTCGAGGCCCTTCAATGCTTGAAGTGTCTCATTCAACAAGACCTCTTGTTTCGTGAAGCAGATGATCCTTCTATGGTCTCAGAGGCTGGTGATGAAGAGTATGAGGGTGTGGGATTGATCTCAGAGTTGAATGAAGATGTTGCAGTTGTCATGGAAGCTCCAGAAGCTCCGGAAGGGTTGGCTGAAGGATTCACTCTGAATTGGGATTCATTTGATGACAAGGATTTTGATTTCTACACTTTCGAATAGGTTTTTTTGATCATTGTATGTCATTTAAGTGGTATCACATTCAAAGTGGCGTACATATGTTAAGGCTGGGGCCCAAGCTGGGCTGGGCTGTAAATGAGGGCTGGGGCCTGACTTTTGTTGAGGCCTGAGCCCTTCCAAGCTGGGCCTGGGCCATGATATGAGTGTAGACGAGTACTCATGAAGCGAGGGTTACAAATGTAGATGAAGGAAGCCCGAGCTTGGATGCAAGTGGCGACTATCTGAAATTTTGTGAGTACTCTCATTTTTACCCGTTCTTTGGACACTTTTCCTCTCCTTTCACAGACTATTACATAATATTGGCTTATGCCATAGCTAACCACTTATCTGATCTACCCGCAGATCTCCTTCTTATCTCTTCACATCTCGGATCTTACATCTGCGATCCCCCTGTCTTTTTCATTTTATCTATTCCTATACCTCCTCATTGCACACCGCCCACATGTAGCTTCTCTTCCATTCCTGTGATCAGGCAGTGCACTCTTCCATTCTACATCACGCATGTCTTACACATGTCGTGCTTCCCCCACCTCCTATCGCGTTCTAGCTCGGTCTAGTTCGCCTTGTTGTAGTTACGTCATAGCTACGTCATGCCTCACCTAGGCCTCATGTACTTGTAGTGTAGCACTATATAAGCTGGGGCCTTGGGACAGAATCGCCAGTCGATTCTTCTCTAGCCTTAGTATTGTCAACAGACATACTCTGTTAAGAAGTTTCTAAGCAAGCACAGTACTATTGACGAGTCCCTACAAACCTCGTTGACGGTCTTTCTTGTCGAAGACTACTTCACATCACTGCGAATTTCCCCTCTCTAACTCTTCGACTCATTTCCTGCTACCCTCTGCGTCTTAGGGTTTAGGTCCATCTGGTTGGGTTTTGTTCCACACTCGGACATAACTCATTCGGTTATCTACGACTGTTACAGGCCAGGGCTTTTGGGCCAGGCCAGGCCCTACCCATCACTATAAGCAATATGATGTAGCAGTGTCCCATGTACAGTTGCCAAGCTGTATCAGGTCCAATTTTGGATTTTAAATTTTGGAATTTGAGCCACAATAACTTAACCAATCAAATTACATAATATTTCAGTGCTTATATATCATTTAATATTTATTCTGGATGCATTATGTAATAATATAATTGTTACTTGGATCATTGCTCACCACCAAAATGCATAGTTGTTAGGGGTTTGTAGAAAATAGATAAATAGATTCCAGTATAGGAGTACAAGCCTGGTGTGTGGGAACTTGCTTTGGGTGAGGTGTGTACAAAGATTCATTTGTTAGCAAAGTGTTAGCAGGTCAAGCTATGTGTTACAGTTTTCTTTCTTCACTCTTCTCGCCTTCTACTTTGTACACATCGTTCCCTTACTCGTACCTGGCACGGTCGGTCAGCTTCCATCTCTTCCGCTCTTCTCATCATCCTCGCTGACCCCTCCGACTTCACTCTTGTCCCTCTCTTACCTTGAACGCTATTCTTTGGACTCTCCTATCTCCTTGCCATTTCTCTCATGATGGCCTGTGTCCCCTAAACCTTCCATCCGATTCTTTC
>JBBPSC010001055.1:0-11974 GCA_038093395.1 Baorangia bicolor | reverse complement strand
GAAGAAGACGAAGGCCCGGCTACGAGAAGATCTAGAGATTTTACCGTCTCACTATTGCGAAACAATAAGAATCTGGCGGAGCCAAGAACTTCACAAGGTGTTTTTGGTCCGAATGGTAAGACGTCTGCTTTTACCTGTATATTGCGTATTCACGGGATGCCTCTCGAACAGGGGAATTGATCTGTTTCTTCAGAGCACCGCCTCGAATAGTTCGTCCCCATCAAATGAATGGGGGTGGTGAACTTCCGGGCTCCCCAGCCACTGCTTCACGCTCACCACACTCCTCGCGATTCTTCCAATCCCCTGCATTGCTATCTGATGCTGTCCGCCGTCTTGGACTCGCGGCTACAGACCAACGTCCAGAAGTGGACTCTCGACGACCGGGGGACATCGAACATACGCTGCGCATTATGACCAACCTTCTCACTTTCTCCCAGCAAAGGGCACAGCGGGACTTTGCTTTCGAGACGAAGGATAGCACTATCACAAACGATCAGGGTAGCAACGTTTCCATGATTCCTACTCGGCGGAGTACTGTGTTCATCAAGGTGTCAACTGATATTTCGCTTGCACGGAGAAAGGTTGCCGCGTCGTATATCTTCCAAGCAGGTACACTGGAGGATTTGTGTCGATTCAACGCGAACGTCGCCAGGGAACATGGGCAATTTGCGCACGAGAGAATGTTTAGAACACTCCAGAGCCTATTTCCTGCTCACGCGGCAACACAGAATATCTTCGGAGTAGTTGCTCACCGAATTGTTGAGCAAATGTTGGTACGTTTTACATCCCTAGAAGGACGTGGTTCATTAGGTTACATAGGCACGGAGAATTGGGCGCGACTCATGATCTTCAAATGCTTGCCATGTTAGCTGTGGTGCTTCTCAAAGCTTACATCTCATCAGTAGGGCAACGTAAGTATGTTCAACTCTCGGCTACGATCTGGTGTTCAACCCTTCGAGTTGCAGTTGCCACTCACACGCCATCCACCAAAGAAGCCTCTCCCACTGTCTCGAAGAACGACTGCGACTACTTTAGCCTCTCGAGATCCAAGGATCCCCGAGCCGCCGTACTGTCCCCTGCGTGGCCACGACTTCCCTCCGCGTCCCCAACCACCACCAGCTATGTTGTTGCATCTTCTCTCTCTACATCTAATTCCTCCCGAGGGTCATGGTCAAGTCTGTTTAATACTGGAAGTGTCCGTCAATTTATGTCAGGTGTTCACGAATCAATCTCAACACCACTTGACACACTGCCTGGCAAAGTCACTGTTCCCATTCCTCAGCATGAAACTATTCTTCGTCTGCCGAACATCGATTCGCCCCGGAACTTGCGCAGGAGAGACCAGATATCGATCGTATCACCCATATCCAAGTCCTGGTCTGAAACGCAGATGGTTTCACCAATAAATCGACAATCACCTTTCTCATCGGGGAGTTATGGGAGACGCCCAGAACGTTCACAGGCCGCCAATGCAAAGCAAGCTATACAGGAAAAGAAGCTGGTCGTCCTCGATGAGGAACCTCAGCAGCACGCCGAAGGGTATGGCTCCACTCTCCATAACATTCTTTCAGGTTCACTGAAATTACCAGTAGAATGAGGCTAGCCCCTGAATTACTCTCACAACTGGCGTGCCACATACTGGCATACGCAGACATGCTGTTCAGCTGGCAATTGTTGAATAAACGTCTCGAACTGTTGAATACAGTCAAGACATCATCCTTCATCAGGACCCCGCCTCAGAATCTGGATATGAGATTTGGTGCTCCTCACTTCTACGGACTCTTGGGCAACACTAACACCTATGTAGATATTCAACCAGCATGTGGACAGTGTGGTCATGGCCAGTTGTCTGACGACGATGCTTGTTCAATGTGTGGTAACTACCAGACGAATCCGCGCTGTTCGGTGTGCAGACTTCCGGTGAAAGGCAAGTTTTCAATGTGAAGCCCTCGAGGTCGTCCTCAGATAGGAATTTCTAGGTCTCGCGCGGAGCTGTGGTCAATGCTTGCATATAACTCACGTCAAGTGCTGGCGAGATCAACAGTCTGATACCTGCGGGACGGGTTGCGGTTGCCGGTGCAGTGGCTTGAATCTAGGTCTGAAGAGTAATTCGTTTGTTCGTTCACCCACATCTATTCCAGCTCCCTTGCTGTAGTAAAGCTCCGCAGCTGGTGTCGACATTCAATGCCTTTGGATAATTGGATCCCGTTTGCCTCGGCTAGTCGCAGCTTGTAAGTTATTACTAGGGACCCCGATGGAACCCTTGGCTTGGCCTCCGGGAGTGCACAAGAAACAATCCTACTCATTTTTTTCTGGATGTGCCTAGATGGGTGGTATGTAGATCTTACACACCGTACTCACTATCACCTCGAACTCTTCGGGCCTACCAGCGCCTGAACGTTTTTTTGGAGATCAATGTCTCGTTCCATCGCCGTTCGTCCCGAACACTTGATCATCATGCTGTTGTCGTCTACTCTGCGTGCAATCGAAGCTAATGTAACGCTGGCCATCAGCGGTAACTAGTGTATTACGAAGATAAGATGGAGGACAATGACTTGGACAGTGGACGCCATTGCCTAAAGCTCCTACCCTTACTATACCCTCACCAAGATGGCCATATACACCACCTGTACGACTGCTTCGAAGAAGAGGAAGGTGATGCGTCGTTTACGCTGAGCATGGGACACTGTGACGGGTGTTGTAGTACTCGATAGGTCAGGTAGGACGACGGAACGAAGTGAGCGGAGCTGACGAAAGCAGGTTGAATCGTTGAAGGCGGTACGTGAGCGGAGGACTCACCAGGAAGAACGCGTTGGCAGCGAATGCATAGAGGAACACTATGGAGTATATTGTCGTTCCCGAGTTTGTTAATCCCGTAAGCAGCGTCAAAATAACCCTATTGGACTATGAGGGCGGCTAAATGTGGAAAGTAAGTGGCTACCTACCCAACGAACTTGTAACCCCCGTACGCGATGAGATCTATGACTTGACCTGTGCCCTGAACGTTGAGCAAGTAGCATCCACCTTTCACGAAAAGGAAGTCGAGTAAGACTACGACGAGGGCACGCGATGCGGATGCGCCAAGAATTTGTGGGTGAAACCGTTCCTGAAGACCCGTCTGGAGGGCTGCTACGAGGATGTAGGTGACGAGAGCCATGACTGCGGAAATGAATGAGAAGTGCGATGCGTGGGGAGAAAGGGGACATACGTGGAATGTACAAGTCTGGGGAGTTTATGTCGTCTCTTGGAGGTTGCCACTCGGTTTGACCCGTCTCAAGACGGCGTAGTTTTCGCGACCAGGGTCTATGCCTCCACGGGAACACGACGAGCTGCAGTTTTTTGATGACATATGAATTGGACACATTGAAGTGGTGCTTTAGGAGGGAAAGAGGTATTAATCCGCCGAACTGGGAGGACTCATCAGCGCGGTGTCGGGGATAGAAGGAGTTGACTGACGTTCTTCTGCACATATTCTTGCCCAGCAGCCACTGCGCTCTGACCGAGCTGCATGCCAAACTGGGCGGTCGTGTCATTCATACCCCATGCGGCAAAGTCTGGGACTTGGTGCGGGGCGGGCTGTTGATACCGCTGGTAGCCTTGGGGAGACGCGGGCCCAGGACCAGGTGTCGATGGGGGCTCTGGGATGAACGCGGGGTGAGTGGGCACGGGATGTTGAAGGGGCGGGGGAGAGCGGGAGTAGTAGTTGTTCATTGTACGGCTGTCGTTGGGGGGGACGTGAAGGACGATGAGGAGAATGTTGTCGCCGACGGTGTCGACGACGAGCTCGATTGTTGGGCGTGCTGGCAATGTGTGCGCGACACATACCAAGTGAACCAAACATGGCTAAATATCGCTTAAGGCAAGACTGCATAAAAAAGACTTAGATTCGCCACGTCTTTCTTCAACTTGTTCGTTCATCCACTCCTTCTCCTCCCCGACGTCGTGTCACCCATTTTGTACGCGTCGTCATGTCTTTCTCTCCAGTTCGTGTCACCACCACGCCTGCCATCAAAAATGCACCTCTTGTCGGTCTCGCTGAGGGCAATGGCTACTTCTCCAACGCGCACCTCGCTGCTCTCGTCCTTGGTGTCCCATACATCTTGAAACGTGTCATTCCCATTGTCAATCGTGGCGGACTCAAAACCTACATATTCCTTGTTGTCATCTTCGGTCTTCCCATTACCGTCGCGTACTGGACAGTCGCCTCCATGTACGGAAAACGCAAGAACCAAAGGGTCATCCTTCCTTCAAAGGAAATCGAGGAGTACATCACTATCAACGACCCAGAGCTGAAGGCGCTTTATCATGGCAAAGAAAAAATACCCATGCAGGTGTTCCACGACGCGTACTTTGAGGGAAAGATTGACTTCAACGGTGTGTCTCATTATCTCGTCGCTCGTGATTATTTGCTTATCCTTTGCAGGTGACGTGCTCGACATCATGGAACAACGACACGACTGGGCTAAGATGGTCTTCACCCCGGAGCTCTTCAAATACGTCTTCATGAACCTCTTGCCCGAAGTCATCGTTCACTCCCAGAGCCAAGATGAAGAGCAGGTCCGTGACCACTATGACAGAGGTGACGACTTCTATGAATGGTTTGTTCGCCCATCATGTTTTTGTTGTCCTTTCATTGATCTATTCCGTTTAGGTTCCTCGGGCCGCGCATGATCTACACTTCCGGTGTCGTCTCTAACCTGGAGGAAGGCGAGACTCTTGAGCAACTCCAAGATAACAAGCTTGCCCTTGTCTGTTCTAAGCTCAACCTTCAACCCACTGATCGTCTCCTCGATGTTGGCTGTGGTTGGGGTACGTTGGCTGCATTTGCTGCGAAAAACTATGGATGTGATGTCACTGGTATCACTCTTGGAAAGAACCAGACCAAGTTTGGTAACGACCGGATCAAAAACAATGGCGTTACTCCCGACAAGGCTAGAATTTTGTGCATGGATTACCGTGAAATTCCCGGCGGGCCTGGTCACTTCACCAAGATTGTCAGCTTGGAGATGGCCGAACATGTAGGGATCAGGCGCTATGGTGCTTTCATGAGGCAGATGTACGGGCTCTTGGATGACGATGGTATTTTCGTCCTTCAAGTTGCTGGTATTCGTCCGTCGTGGCAGTATGAGGATCTCATCTGGTGAGTTCGGAAATAAACTTGATCGACGGGACTACATCTTACCACCTGTTCGGTAGGGGTCTCTTCATGAACAAGTACGTCTTCCCGGGTGCAGATGCCTCCTGCTCCCTGGGTTGGGTGGTTAACCAGGTCGAGGCTGCTGGTTTCGAGGTGAAGAACATTGACGTCCTTGGTGTCCATTATTCCGCTACTATCTGGAAGTGGTACCTTAACTGGGTGAGCAACAAGGACAAGGTTGTTGAGAAGTATGGTGAACGGTCAGTCATTTTATTATCCTGTCAATGTACAAAGTAATGCTGATACCTCCATTGGTAGGTGGTACCGTATTTGGGTATTCTTCCTTGCCTACTCGACTATCATCTCGCGTCAAGGATCGGCTTCGGTCTTCCAGTTTACCTTGCATAAGAACCTCAACGCGTATCACCGGATTAACGGAGTTCCTTCGCATGCTTCGATACATAACAAGCAGCGTGATGGTAGAGAGTGGACCTCCATTGAGTAAATTCGGTCATCCTTTCTTGTGGGACGGGAGTTGCGAGGTATATGATAGATAGTATGCGCAGCAGATGAAATATCTTGGATCATCGTCTATACCATTATCTGCTTAATATTAATTACCACTTGCCGCTGATTATGCTTGTGAGCAGTGATCAAGTGATGTAGCCCTGTACATTTAGGGGACTCAATCTCATCTCGAGGCACAACTGGCCATAATGCATAAGATTTTGAGAGTGAAGCTGGGTGCTAGTAGGTCCCATCTGCCAAAGTGCCTGATGGTAATTTCTCATGCATGACTTTTTGGTGGTCCCAACCATATGCATTATGACTGATTATACTGTACTGTATCCTCCGAGTCTTTGTATGCCTACGGTTCGTCAGGTGATATCATGATACTCGTGGATCGCAGTGAAGGTAGAGAATGCAACTCAGAGAACTGATTCGAGATACAATGTGCGTAGAATTGCGTGACGACACGATTGATCCCCACTATTGTGCGTGTTCCTCGGTCAAACTTCATCGAAAGTATCAAAAATCCCATCAGCGGAATAATGCGTGAACATCGTAAGTGGAAGCGGACTAGAATCGAGCGTCTAGGATCAGGAAGGAAACGCCCCTGGGATGGTTGGTCTACGACGTTCGGGGTGATGGTAATACGTTCCATGACGCCGCTTTGGTGATGCAGGCGCAGAGGAAGACGAGGCATGGACAAGATCTTCCTGTGACGTATTGCTCGTCGCCTCCCCCGACGGCGGCGTCGCATCACCGTACTCGTCAGACGAATCATCATCGTCCACGAGCCAGTCGTCCCCTTCGGGTAGCATGATCACGCCGGACGCAGGATCAAAGCTGAGACGATGAAGGTTGTTCCGTGCGTGCGACGGGCCTGCGTCAGCTTCTGCCCACGGGTTTGAGGCGTGCGTATCGGAAACGAGGGGATGGACCTCGTTACTTTCGCCATTCGTAGTGGCCCGTGAACGTCGTGTGACCTTCTTCCGCAACATGCTGTAGCGGTTGCGAAGACTGAGGACGATCCCATGGGTTGATTCAAGAGGAATCCGCATTAGGCCATTGCGATGGCCATTCACAAGCGTTTGTCCCCTTTTCAGTGGGAGCCAGGGCTCTGGAAGAACACCAGTAAACGCGGGATGCCCATAGCGTCGTTTGCCAGTGCTGAAACCTTGGTTCAACGCGAGTCATCGGGTCAGGAGCCAAGAATGACTTACTTCAGAACGCCATTGTACCAGTTTGCCATTGGCGGCTGTGACTACACCAAAAGTCAGAAGACGCAATGTCGAAAGACTGAAGGTTCTCACGTAGTCTGTCCTTTCATCCTCGGGAGCAACGTACAACGTCTCGTCATTTTGCGCGTATCTCCTGCGGCTTAGGTTGCTACAACGACGCGTCAGTACTCGAAAAACGAAGCGTTTTCATCGTACCTCTGCGACCAGGTTACTGGGTGTCCTTCCCTCAACCTCACAATATCCGCGGCCTCTTCTCCCCTCTCTACCTCGCACACGGAACTTAGGCATACCGCGTTACTCAATGGTCGGAAGGTCTTGTGAATGTACCAGGACCACGCAGCAGTCGCAAGAACCAGCGGTACGAGGAGAGAGGTCATGATGTAGCACTGCCGTAAGGTGAGGATGCCTATCATGAAGATTTGGAAGATGATGATTCCCCAGATCAGCCGTACAAAGGTCAGCGGCCAAGCTTGTCCTTGCGATTCGTAAGGCTTGTAAAACACTGGAAACACGGCTTTGTCAAATAATGCTCATCGGAACGGGATACGTTGACTTACCGAATAAAAGCTTGTACTTGTAGACGATATATGCTACGCCAAAGTAGATAGCACCGAAAATGACGATGAGTGGTTGTACTACACTGTATAGGATAGTGATGACGAAGATAAGGATGGCTTGAGGGTATACGATGCCATAATTTATCATTGGAGGAGCATTCAGCTCGGCAAAATCTACATGATATTAGATTACGGAGCGAAGGATTAAAAACTGTACGTACCTCGGGGGGTTCTCGTCCAAAAAATCCGGGAGATCATGCGAGGAATCAACACCCCGAGGTTGAGCAACTGCAAAGGCATAATGCCAAACCCTGATTCAACTATCAGTCAACTATATGGTTACGAGAGTGGGTAGCAACCTTGAAGGATGACATAGGACAGGAAGAAGTGCCTGAAAACAACGTTAGTCGCGAAGATAATTCTGGTTCCTTGCAGCTCACTTGGCTTGTCCTTGTTGCAATGCTTGTGCTAGCTTTTCGGGAATCTTGGCAGGTGAGTTCGCCAAGTCTCTCACGAGTTGCCAATATGTACTAGCTAAGAGGAAAATGAACACCACGTTGATGAGCAGGAAGAGGAAGTATCTTGATTTGATATGAGCTTGATTAACTATCCCATGTAGCCGGTAGTACTCACTTCCGCAGCATTGAGTACTCAATCAAACTACGAGCCTTATAACCTTGAGCATATGTCAAACCTAAGAGATATGGAGTCAATGTACGGTTATATGCCCTCCACTTACAACCTCACCTTCCAGAATGAACGGCAACAGAGCGTTGAGCGTGATCATGGCAACGGAAGGAAGTGAGTTTTGCACAATAGCTCGAATTTTGACATTGCTGTCGATTATATTTCCCAGCCAGGGCATCACTTTCTTGATTTCCTTGTAGCTGAGCAAACTGGCGAGAGCAGTGATGGGGAATATCCAGAAGAACATCAACAACCCGACAGCTCCGAGTACCAGGAGCTGTCGACAAAGCAGTGAGCCCGGTGTATGTTCGATATTTGACCAGACAATGTCCCGTGGTTCCGGAGCTGGACGAGTCTTTGTCTCCCATGGATCAGGCGAGTGCGCCGTTTGCACTGCGATTTGCTACACGAAAGAAAGGTTAACACGACAACTGCGGTAACGGTCGACAATCTTACTGCACTGGACATTTTCTCGAATGTGACAAAAGCAACATGGGTAGACTTGGTTTTCCCAATTCGCCGCCACCTCTTTACCTTTTCATCTGCTTCCTTGAACCTAGCCTCGAGGTATTCCAACGCATCAACTTTTTGGGAAAACCATCCAGGACGAAGTGTAGGACGTCTGCGATGTGGGACCACAAATCTAGCGTGCTGACTCTCCAACAGGGACGGTTCGGCGTCACTCGACTGCGGGATCACATTCTCCGAAGGGTCGTAGGACTCCACAACACTAGGGTTGCCCACATACTTTGTCCACTCGTTCTCCAATTTCAATAGTGCTTTCGTACGTTGATCCAAGAGAACTTGTAGCGTCCCGACCTCTCTGCAAACCGAAACACTTTCCACGCTTAATCCGATGTTCTCAAAGTACTCCGCAAGTGCACGTTCCGAACGAAAATGAAGCGGTAGAGAGGTGATGATCACAGTACGCCCGGGGATGGAATGCACCAGTTCCAGCGAGAACAGTTGGCGCGAGCGGATATAACGCTGATAATTCTTGTATAGGAAGCGGAGGGCGAGGCCAGTAAAGAGGTACGTGAAGAGGAAGTGTACTGTGAGGTAGGAATTCGCGTCGCTGATCAGGTCAAGCCAGTCACGGTCGGCAGGATTTTTGTCGACACTAGATGTCCATTGGGGCCAATCGCTGTCGTCGTCGTCAGAACCCCCGCCAATTCCGATATTGTGCTAATGACAGTGAGCTGGATACGGGATCAAGTGATGGGCCACCACGTACCGTCCAGTTGATAGGCATTAAGACCGAGATGGCAAAAAGAGAGCATAAAGAGAATAGATAGAAGGACGTTTTGAAAAACCCTAGTAGCTGCGGATGAGAGCTAAGGGGCTGCTTGATTGACGGCTAGGAAGCAGACTTACCACTGCAGCATCCAACCCAACTATTTGTAGGATCGTGTACTCGGATGTTCTCAACGTCGGCATGATCCAACCAAAGAATGGGGAGTGTGCGTGAACTTCATGAGGAGAAAAGCCTACAGATGAGAGTGAGTCTGGGAGATGGGACCAAGTGTCGTGCGAGTACCTTTCAGCTTCGTGCGAGGCGCGAAGAGCAGAGGCCACCGAGGGCGACAATAAGAAAATAGAAAAAATGAGACAAGGCCGATAGATGATGCTAGTAATATTTGTGTCGTGAACCAAGGACCTTCGAATTTGTCTTTGGGGGGCGACGTGAGCATGGGGCGACCATGATGCTGAGAAACTCACAAGTTGGAGGGGAACCCGGTG
The DNA here is from genome assembly GCA_038093395.1 of Baorangia bicolor. NCBI lineage: Eukaryota > Fungi > Basidiomycota > Agaricomycetes > Boletales > Boletaceae > Baorangia > Baorangia bicolor. Next base: position 2,108 of record JBBPSC010001055.1, on the reverse strand, counting down.
GAAGTTCTGGATCCGGATCGTCCACTGCATGGGCCAGGAAGTCCAAAAGTCCAGCCATGATGGTCACAAAGGCGGAAGTTGGCAAGCCTGGTCACGCAACAAGACGAGCACCGAAACACCTGGCCACTTGCCAAAAGAGGTATGTTTGGCAAAGGCTTCCATTCCTAACAACCACCAAGTCAGTTCAGCATTCAACTCCACCCATGAAAAAAGGTGGATCTACTATCCACAGTAGAATTCAATGAAAAATGATGATGTACAAGCACTTGTAGATTTTGGTGAAGTATAGAATACTCTACATATATTACATCTATTATTGTATATGTGTTGGACTTGTGGTGTAGTGGTCATTGGTCAAGTGTCCCTGATTAGTAACATGATTGCCATTGATAAGTACAGTAGACTATCTCATACTGCACACAGTAATAATGCATCAATCTCATACCACATAAATTTTTGTGGATCCCATTATGGGACAGTATAGAATGCATAATGCATAATGCATTGTGCATTGACCTGAGTGGACCATTATGCATTATGGTGGGCCCTACAATAGAGCTGGGACCACACTGTGCTCAGTAAAAAAGCTCTTGTTGTGTCATTGAATGGCCCATCATCTTAATCACCCATGCCTGCAGAGAAACATAAACCTCATGCTGCTCTCCCATACATACATTAGCAAACTGACCTTTTCAGGCTATAGAGGTTGCAGGATGCAACACCCTGTAAGTATCTACACAGTCTTCACAGACATTGTGGCTGTGTCACCTGAGTCATCAACAAACTCTCCAGTAAAACATGTATGGACACTACAGTTGTTATATGAAAGACAGCACATCAGGAAAATGTATGGTGACTGTAGTTGTCTGCTAGGTCTGTACACAGACTGTACAGCATGCCAGTCATTGCAGCTCAATTACTGCTGACAGTTATGTTATTTATGGAGACAGTTTGTATCCCTGTTAGCAGTTGTAGCTACAGACAATACATGCTTTCTGAATCACAGATCGTGAAACAGGGACATGAAATTGCAAATACTATAATGTCATCATAGTAGTAAAATCACATTACTATGTCTGGCCTGGGGTGACCATCGCAGTGATCAGGCAGTGGGTTGTTCAGTGCCTGAGTCCGAGCCTAAGTCCACTGACTTGTCGGAGGGGGCAGAGCTACTGATTATCTCTGTCAAATGTATAACTTATATCAGTAAATCACAAAATGCTGATTTCAACAGAAAGCTACTCATAGTATCTCATAGTATTCCATAGATTTCACACTTTCCAAAGTGCTCTGGAGTAGGACCCAACACTCCAGCTTCCCAGCATAGGAATCTCAATCCAAGTGAAATTTTTACCAATGTCCAAGGGCTCTAGGCACTCACAGTTCATCCAGCAAGTTAGTGTACCACATGTGACCACAGAGTGACTCTGACTTGGAGTCAGACTCATCAACCAGCATGACACTTCAAGTTCACCCCACTGTAGTAAGCTTGACATTATTCAGTACAATAGGAAAGTACAAGTCATGGTATCAAAATTTTTATAAATCAAGAACATATTCACATCAATCAAGCCAAACTGCAAGAAACTGGCTCTCAATGTTGAGTGTTACGGGTCTACATTTTTTACCCTTCACATGTCACTTTTTCTGATCTTATCTTATCTTATTGTGTCACGTGATCCCTAGGATCTAATCGTCTATCTTATCGTGAACGCTCTACTTACATTTCATGGACTTAGTCGTTTCGTGCAATTGCTGCTTAGTCAGCATGGACACTCAACTCTTCACATGGATCTAAGATCCCCTTATGCTGTCACGGAGTTCACATCTTCACTTCATCTCCGTGCCGGTTATTATTACATTATGCTTCTCTTCCATTTGATTAACATGCGCATCACACATTGTATGCTTCTTATCTTCCATTCTGCCACACAGCGTGTTGGCCTCATGTTATGCTTCTATGCTTCCATTCCGTTCCCATACATGCGGACAATGCATTGCAATCATAGATTAGACGTACACAGGTGTACACACTCCATGTAGTATATAAAGTCCCAATGCAACGCCAGAGAACTCCAGTCTAGTTCTTCTGGTCTTTTCCCCTCAAG
>JBBPSC010001054.1:0-11975 GCA_038093395.1 Baorangia bicolor | reverse complement strand
TTTAAAGTGTAGTAATGTATGAAGTAACATAAAAGATTAAGCGAACCCGATGCTTCCAGTGCTTCCGGTGCTTCCGAAAAAGCGCAGGAATATTTTGGAAGTGGCTCCGACGCTTCCGAGCCTTCCGGAGTTTCGGAAGCGTGGGAATTTTCGGAAGTACCTTCGGAACTGCAGTTCCAAGTTCGGAACTTGGAGCTCCGAACTTCGGAACTTCGGAAGCGATCACTATTGTTGAATACTGTCAGAACAGCCCTTGGCTTTCCATCCTAGAAACGACAGAGATGTCTACAAGCCTATGTTACTGCCTGTACATGCTGAAGATGTGCACGGAGTGCACCAGGAAGTCCCGTTAATTTCTCTATGTCATGCGAGAATGCAGGCTAACATGGCTTAAAGGAATGAAGGAGTCAGTTCGGCTTCCAAGACCGGTAGAGAGGCATGTTCTCGACCTGCATATTGGACTAGTCTCAAGCGAATGCACTAGTAGCACACTTGAATCTCTCACTACGCAGCACCAGATTGAGTCCTTGTCTCCTTCCCATTCCCCCTCGTCCCACGAGGTACACACCATGTCGACGACGAACTCCTTTGAAGAAACTGGTGAATCTTGCCAAGAATCCCAGGGGTACATGGCTACTAAAGACCATGCATGCAACACTGTGGCCGATGCTACGAAGTCCTCTACTACGCGTGGTATTTCTGCCGTCGCAGCACAGCATCAAACGCCAATGTCCATAGTTGGTGATGAAGATATGACCCATCATCGCACACCACGGCGTTCCGTGATCTCTGCATCCTCGAAATCGCAAGCCGCTATGACAAGACTTTCCGCTATAGTAGCAGTGCGGACCAATGACAAGGAGGTTTGGAAGACTGTTTCCCCTGCTCCTGCCTCCGATAATGCTTTAGTTACAGAGTCCCACGGAAGCAGCATTGCTGAAAATGGCGAGCAAGCGAAGTCGGAGGATCTCCAGTGTACACTAAGGATAGATGGTGGCTATGAACAGCCGATTACTCCACTGTTCTCGTGAGCACATTGAATTTTGTGCCATTCTGCTGAAGCGATTAGGTCGATTTCCAGTGATTGCGTAGGGCAGACATCAAGCGACCACGATATGGAGCATGATATTATTATTTTGGACGCGCATGCGGTGGTGCTACAAGAATCACTCATTATATTTGGAGTCGATTGCTGTTGATTTTACAGTCATCCAGTGCAATATTCTAATCTTCTGCTAGGTTTGGGCAAGAGATTGCCCCGAGGCAGTCCAGGAGAGCCGAGTTGAGTTTGCCGAGCTTAACCTCTTCACCCAGGTCCCCATCAAGGGCAAAGACATCTACTATGCAGGCCTAAATCCATCATGCCAATGGCAGCCTCTCGTGATGACTGGCGGGAACGCACTTGGGTAGCTCTGCAACATCATTCACGACTGCCCCGATCACGAATCAGCGCTCATCCTTTGCAACCTCCGTCAAGCACTGGGACCCAACAGCCGCGTCCACATCCCTGAGTTGAAACTATTTGGCATCACACCACCGGACTCACACAACATAGACGACTACGTTCTCTAGTGAACTCAGCCGTAAACAAGCCGAAGCTGGGGCTGCGTCCATCGGTGCTGCCATGGTTGGTATATCCTAGTTCGGTCCGATTTGACCCAGGATCTGAGCATATCCCTCCCCATATTCACAGGCCCTTCCACCATTGCATCCCAACTTTGATGTTGGCAACATTCGTATGTACCAGCAGGACATGACGATGGGGATTTCGCTCAACGCCAATCAGCGCACGCTGCAGAATTCCTTGGAACTTTCGTAAGCCGAATGGTTGGATGGGTCGCCTTGCAATTCTCTGACATTGGACCCTTCCGCAGGATCGCAATTGGACTGAAGCTCGAAAAGCTCTGGGACCTCGCAGAAGCGTGCGTCCTCGAATTCTCGGCTGCGTGAGAGATAGGGGGCGGCCGAAAATACATCATGGCTCGATAGAGTGACACGTGTGTTAGCTGTGTGCTCATCCATACATGCTGATTGTGCACAGGCAAACTATAGGGGAGGTTCCTGTGCCAACGATATTCTTTAACCAAATCACACAGCATTATCTATATCATGTATTTTATTCAACCTAAACATAGCAGTATCATTCCATGTATGCTCAACGATCAATGTGGTGTTTGGGGATCTAGAGCTCCCTTGATGGGAATTATCATAGCGTCTGAACCAGACCATTCGCTCCTCTTTCTTGACGAGGGTTCCAGGAGTTCTGCGTTTCTTTGGCTGTATTTCTTCGTGACCATCGTCTCCGAGCTCGGAGTAAACTCTCTTTGATGACACGGAAGAGGCTGCAATCGCCTGCTGGCGGAGAGCAACCGAAGCGTTGCATGAAGAGCTGGGAAGTGCATTTGATGTAGCCGAGGCACTGCGCGGGCAGGAAGGCTTGAGAAGGGCCTTTAATACAGCTGAAGCACTGCAGGTACGAGGAGAGATGGGAAGTGCCTCTGATATAGCCTCAGAGACAGCAACGTTAGAAGACGGAATTATGCTACAGCCGATATCCTTGCTAGGCGAGAGGAAGTCGTGGAAGATAGTACATTCGACAGCGCGGAGTGGCGAGTGGCATCATTGACCTCGCAGGTCTGTACTTCGCCTCCGAGTTGTCTGGATTGTGGCCTAAGTCGAACTCATCCGCCAGTGCGAGACCAAGGAGGATCCAGATGAACTCGATGCAACCACGACCATCCGCGAGTATCAGCTCCGGACGTTCTGCGCCACTACCCCCTCCATGCAAGAACACCGCCTTGTCCTTGGTGATCGTCAGCCCGAGCACATAGTAAACCCGCGGTTTTGCGTGTTTCAAGCCCGCGCATACCGTTGCACCTGCTCAAGGCCTCCTGCGGCCGAATCCCTGTTCTTCGCCTCGCCGACGAGGCGTGAGGCGGTAAAGTTGGCATACTTCGGGTCGACGGTCTTCAAGTCCTCCGAGATTGCCTCGCGGGGCAACAAAAGAAAGTCGGGTCGCATGCCCTCCCCGTCTGGTTCATACGATAGCGTGCCTTTTGTCCTTGGGAGTCGCAAAGCTATAGCGCGACTCCGAATCCACTTCGGCGAGCTTGGGCTTCGCGAAAGCGAAAGCATGATCGGTGATTCCGCTGAGGAAGGAGACGAGTTTGTCTTCGTTGATGAGCTCCAAGGGGAAAGCGCTCCACTTGAATGGGTATGTCTTCGTTGTCTGCTTCCCCCTACCCTTCGTATCAGTTTTCTCCCCCTTCCCCTTCATATCCGTAGACGATAATTCTGGCTCCCCGCTGTTGCCTTCTGTATCCGGCTGAATGCAGTTGTGCATGGCGTGGTCGAGGGCGACCTTGCTATCGTTATTGTAACGCGGAGCAGTCCCTTCGAAAACCCCGACGTCGTTATCATCGATGAATTTGCAAATAATATCTTTCGCCAACTCAGTCGAAACCATGTGGCCAAACACATGGTCCGCGAGATCGTGCATCAGGATCCGCGCCTTTGCCAGTTCATAGTTAATCGTTTCGTCCCACAGTGGTGCGCGTGTGAGATTGGCCTAGCTGTCTGTTGGAGGCAGCCCGTTTCATGGGAGAGGGGTGATTCTTGATACGGAGGGGCATGACAACCTCGCCATGTCCGCGTGGTTGTTTATCGCCAATATTTCGCTGGAAGTTAGTCAGCAGAGTGAGGAGTCAGGTCGATGTAACAAGAAGTCAAACATACGATCATAGTTCACACGATTCTCGCGCGCGATTCTGCTTTTTTTGCAGAATTTGCAGGGGCCATCAGCGTCGTAGTGGCCATCGTGCAAAGTGGAAGAGCGCAGAATGAGAATGACGAGTGTCTCTGAGCGGTGGTGAAATCCTGCAGCGGCGATGAACGTGGTGGTGACACACAAAGTAGCTCATGTGCTTACTTTGTGATCTCGCTGGACTCGACGGTGCGCTTAAGTTGCTTGACCACTAAAGGCCCAACCCACACTGGAAAATGCGTGATGAGTCAAGTGGTGACATAGAGCAGCGCTGCTCACTCACTTTCTTTGCGAATGGGACTGTCGTTTCTGTAGTTTGAATTGTTTGCATATCGCAAATGACCATGCGAGTACTCGAATTCAAGGATTCGTGACCATGTTTGCCCGAATGGCCTGTGCTGCATGCAGTGTTCAGTCGTATGCTATCTCGACAATGCCAAAACATACTAGTATCTGAAGAGAGATTAGTACCTGCAAACTGTGTACGTCAGCCATACTAATACCTCAGGTAGAAAGGGTCGCTGTCGTGTGAGGTCATCGTGGACGGTGTTCAAAGCGTTGAACGCGGTTGGGGGATCTCGCCGCGAGCAACTTGGGATTTGCTGGATCGAGTCTTATTTCTTCTGCCACTAACAGTTATCGAGTGAATTGGGGACATTTGATGGCATTTGGAAGTTCATAGAGCCTGGTGAACTAGAAGGAGACAAGGATATATGACTACGTCACGACAACCACCCCAGCGTTGTACTCACTCTTGTGACATGGTGAATGTCCACGTCGCACGACAATGGAGACCTGAACAAGGCCATATAAGACTATTATAAGTGCTTATAGGACCTTCTCAAGTACAATAACCAAATAACGATGGGCAAATAGCATTCATAGCGCTAGGCTCGTATGACAAGGCATTATAAGGCCATATAAGAAATCCTGGAATCTCGTGATGTATGAAGGGTTTGAAATGGGGGGTACAAGGATGCTACTAGTAGTGGCCCGATTAGAGTATCCGCTGCTTCTTGCCGCTGGACTGCTTAGACCCCGAGGGCTCACCCTGAGCAGGGCGCTTGGTGAGCCCCCTACCCTTGACCTGCTGCTCGGATGCTAGCCGGTTCGCTGCTGCTTCTCCTAAAACGGACACCATGGCAGTGTATGGGCCGTATGGTAAATCCTGCAAATTGCGACAAAGGTCAGAGTGGTACCTTGTAACGCCAGAAACTGGTAGGAGCGCCCATGACTGATTGAACAAGGGGGATGTGAATATTTTCGTTCGCTGGGCAACTGCAATGCCAATGCGGACGAGATTGAATGGCTTGACGCCCTTTGCACCTGGAGAAGTGCCGGCACATGAATTGAGGTGGGGAGAGAAAGAGGAGAGAAATACGTACCATGTTTAGATGTCCAACCACTCCCAAGGTTACCACTGTGCTCGCCCATATACTGCCGCAAAGGCGAAGCTGGCTCGTAGATCGCAATGATAAATGTCGATATCATCATTACGAATGGAACCCTGTCAACGAAGCCTTTTCGTCCTTTTGGAGGAGACTTCCACTCCGAGTTTCTTACAGCAGCAGTGATGTCAGCACTGGAACTGGCATTGGTGAGCGAATCAGGTACTGCCGCTCCGTGGAGAACGTCCGGAAGGACAGCGCTAAAGATAATTGCCAACAGGATGGCAGTCTGGTGGATGGGCTTTTGGGCGTCATAATTGTTCCGGACCCAGAGGTACGTTTCTTTGACATATCTGTCTTCATTCTTGAAAGACATGCTGTCAATATTCCACTCGGTGGGAAGGCTTGAGCGATTTAGAATTTGATGGAGGTCTTGGATGGCGAGGTCTTGAAAAGTCCAGGGAGCATGAGAGTCGGCAGACATGGCCTGGATGGAGGACTGAGCGGCACTAGCATCGTGTCGGGAAGAAGAACCAACGATGCTGCCAGAGACAGAGGGTGCACTGTACGAAGCACCAAGGTTGAGCCACGTATCATAAACCACTGTATATGGTGGCCGGCCAGGACCAGGTTGGGCATTGCGCGACCAAGGAATATTCATGATTTCGTGTTGATTGATGGTTCTAACCAAAAGATCCTCCAGGGTGCGGGGAACATCGCGGGTAGAGTCAGCACCGAGCAATGCACGGACTTCACGTATGGCTTCGCGCATGACAGGCAATGCGATCCCATTTGAAACGAAGGGGGGAAGAGTGCCTGCTGCACGGGATTCCACAGCTTTGATGATATTTGCAACAAACCAGGGAACGGCCTTCGGACTGCATGAAGCAGCAGGCAGACCATTTACAAGGAGGTGTGGTTCGTCAACGATGGCCCGGACCAGGTAGGTATGAGCAGCCCCTTGGTATCCAAGCCGCTTTTTAAGGGAAAGCCATCTTGACAATGCTTCGAGGCGTTTGTGAACGAATGAACGAGAAGCAGTGGGAAGATCCTCGACATCCAAAGGGATGGACGCGTGGACGCCGCAGTCCACAAGAGTGCGAACGTCATCTTCATAGACCTGAAGAGCGCGGTCCAGGAGATACAGTGAAAGCCGAAGGTCGTAATCAGGGACATCGCTGGCAAATGAGGCAGGAAGATTTCGGATGGAATGTTTTATGTGGAAAATGGCCATGTAAGCCTGGCGAAAGAGAAGTATGAGGAGGACGTCCGAGATGTTGAATGTAGATGGTACTCACAGCTGTTTGGTCTGAGCCATAATTGAATTGGAACACCCGCTGAGAAGTTGCAAGCGGCTGGCCAGTCTTCTTCGACAGTGGCCAATCGGCGCGACATATATCTACAGTGAGATTGGGCGTATACCTGAGTGGTACAGTGTCGGAAAGCGATGGCATTCCATCAAGCACGCAGGAGAGGGAAAGCCAGAGTGGGTCCATGACGCCCTTAGTCAATACCCTCGCATTGCCAGTGTGGCAGAAGTTCAATGCGCGCTCTAGTGCACCAACGATCTCAATCCAATAGGGTTCAATCTCTTTCCCGTCTTTGAGATCTGGTTTGAATCGTGCATAGAGAGAGCTGAGGATAGAGCAAAGGCCGTATGTCGTCCATTGGACAATCTGAGGAAGCACCTGTTTGAAAAGAAAATCAGAAACTTGGAAAGAACACCACAGTAAAAGACTTGCGTTTGGTTTGAATACTTCAAAGTGGTCTTTGATCTGCTCTAGCACGTTTGGATGTGACCACATTCGTGTTAATGGTCGCACAATGGAGTGATAAATAGTGCTGAAAAAAAGAGTCATATAAGAGGGCCAAAAGACCAGATAGCGACGCACCGTCCATTTCGCTGGGTGGAAGATAGCTGAAACAGGTTGACGACGTAGACGTTTTCCAACCTAATCGACTGATCAAAAAGAGAATTGGCAACTTTGGTATTATATCGTTCGAATGGTAAAGATGTTTCGCAGAGGTTGAACAAGTTGGTGGCCTTTCGCTTGTTGGACACCCTGGATACAAAGTTGCCAGCAAATGCAGCGGTCATCATCCCGCGCTGAACATCATGAAAGCGAGCCTGTGTGCGGACGCGGTGGGCACTGGCATTGTACCCTTGTGAGAAAATAGCCCGAACATAGTCCACTGGATGATAAGCGTCACGAGCATTATCGTCACCCTGGGATAGACTGTGATTCAGTGATTGTAGCAAAGGAATGAAACACGAAACAGCGCCGTTTGCTTGGAACTGCCCAATATTGCGCAGTCCAGCAATCGGATAGATATAGTGCGGAATAACAGCCTCGCTGTCAGAGATGGCGTGCGGATTCTCGAAGAGCGCATGAATATTTCTCAAATTAAAAAAAATACCGGCTGGCTCTGCGTCTTGCGGCAAATTGACTTTTCGACGAGGAATGCGGTAGCCAAGGGAGTCGTATATGTTGCGTTCCTTGTCATCATCATCCAACAATGCATAGGTTCGCAAGTCGACCGTGCGTCTGTCGGCTGAATCTGGAGAGTCGTAGATATTATCGCCATGCTGTTGCAGCAATGTTTCAACATCAATAACCTCCCATTCCTCTGCAGTGTAGCACCTGGAATAAGATTAGTACTCAGAAGTACATTCATACAAACTTCTTACTCAATGTGAGTCGCGAGAGCGATAGCCATTGTCCGAATATGGCGATAGTTGTGTAGGCGATACCAATGACCTGCCTCTTCCTCTTCCGTATCTCGACCACAGATGTCCTGGTTCTGTCCATATCTTACAGACACCGTGATGGGGACATTGTCCTGCAGAAAACCGTCGCTTTTCCAGTCTTCCGGGGCGCCGAGAACAAAGTTGTGATACCCGTATTCGATAGATCCATGAAGATTTTGAACGTCGTTGAATTTCATTTCATGAATGATCTTGTCTTGCAAAGAGAACCCACTGGAATGCGATACGAATATTAGCTCAGACATACAATAAAAATTGGTTTTAGAAACCGCAGATGCGCCGAGGACGGAAGAGCGGTAAAGATGTATGTGTCGCTCGCAGGTGCGACACGCGCGCATGTGCGTGATGGTAGTGGAACAGTGCTTACAGTATGTTTGTTTCGGAGCGGAGGTTGTCAACAGTGTGCGGCGATGGGTATTCGTGGAGGGTGTAAATGTCTTTGAACCCGGCCTCTTGTAATGATTTGGCGATGAAATAGACGATCATGAAATAATTGCGCTCCGTAAGAGTCGTGGTTTGCTGGTCGAGACGTCGCATGTTGCTTTCTTCATCAATAATGAGATCCTCCTCATCCTCATCATCCTCATGAGTAAATGATCTCGGAACCATCGCGAGCCATATTTCCTCTTGATGATAGGTTCCGATGTAGAGCATCCGTCCAACTGGGTCAAACCCAAGTTCGGAATGGCAGGCGCGCCAAGTGCGATGCCGCTGGTGGAGGTCCAGTTTGAACGTGTAACTTGGATCAGCTAGTGTTGTGGGAAGCACTGCATGAAGTCCCTTTTTCCCTGAGACCAAAAGGTAGTAGTCGAGGAAATGCTTGTTGGCTCCCCATACCAACTTGGGGTCATTTCTGTCAAGCAAGAACTCGTTGTCGATGTGTACCCTTGAGCGACTGCGCATTCTCATTGTTGCCGTTCTGGACCGTTTCTGTTCGAATTCCTGCCTGAGCTGTGACAGGCGTACATCCGTTATGCGGGAGCGGTGGAATGCCTCAATTTGTGCTGTGCCATCAAAGTTGTCGAGTGCGAGTGCATGCTCGACATCGACTTGTTGAACTGCGTCGTCAGTCTCAAGTTCATCTGGGACGTCTGCAACATCGAACTGCCTTCTTTCAGCACTGTTTCATGATGGGTAAGTAATTTATACACTATACTTGACCACATACTACATCGTCTCATTGAATTGATCGTTTTCCATTTTTCTTTCCTGCAGAAGTGCCTGTTGTGCGTGTCCCCAAGCGTCACTCGCACACTGGTTGAATTTTTATTTCTCTCTCGCTTAGTGCTCGCTTGTTGGTGGAACTTTGTCGCTCGTCCTGAGCTCTTCAAGTTGTTATTCACACTCTTACTTGCTCTGTCAACCATGTTGCGCCAACTTCCCATCCTTCTACATTGCTCTGCTCAAGCCTCCAGCTCCTACTATCGCATGCGAATTCAGCTCACACTTGGTAAACTTCCGAGTCACACAGTTTTGTATTAGATTTTGCTATCCTCCATGTAACTTTATTCGAGGCTTGCAAGCCAATTGAGACGTTTGTTCCCCGGAAACTTTGATGTGGCGAGGTTAAAACTAGCGTTGGCCAAGGAAATGGCAGCAGCCATCAAATGCACCTCGATTACTTTCAAGACGGCGAGAGTGAACAAGAAAAGGATGAGGTGGATTTCCGACTCGGCGTGACTCGACGACGATGCGCTAGCTTGTCAGAGTAACCCCTATTTGGAACATTGCACTCCATTCCCCCTGCCCTGACGTTGGTTACCGACGCTTTCGGTGTCAATCCGATGCATGCCATCCCGAGAGTTCGAAGCAATCAGTCATGTTCTGGTGAGTGGCCATCTCGACTGCTTTCTCGTCAAGAAGCGTACACTTCCTGTCTCGACGCGAGATTGTTAGGTACGTCCTCTGACCATCTGTGGTACAAGGTCCTCGTACTACGCGTTATTATCCGAGGAAGATGGTATATAGAGCCCGTTCATCTCAGTGTAAGTACCCTCTTACATTCCGCGGGGACCCTGCTCGCACATTCCTCCCTCGAAGCAGCGTGACCGATTCTCCTCACTGGACGTACCCTCTAGCCTTCCTCAGTCAGATATAACCACACACTCTCCTTCACTCTCGGCTTCAATCCTTTGGCAGAGACGGAAGGGTTGGGGAGCCGCCGGGTGCACACGGGGAGCGCCATGGCGACGTCCCACTTCATCATTCGACCGTGATATTGATATTCTCAACCCGCAACGAAAAGAGCGAGCGAGTCCCGTTTGCATACCAAGTCTTTCGATTTGTGTACAGTTGTGTGGGCCAAGGTCGTTTGAACGATCTATACGATTCCTTTTTCGAAGCGTCTGATCCCCAGGGATAGGAGATATGACACCGTGCAGCTCGAGGTTGGAAACTCACCGCACTCCCTCGGGATCGTGCTCGCGACCGTCTGATAGGGGCCAGGATTCTTGAGCGCTCGAGCGCCGATCCATTGCATCACCAACTAACCTCCCAATATTCAATGGTTGATCCTGCATAAGGCAGACGCGCGTGCTCTAGTCAAAGTGAATGATCGTTCAGGTTCCAATCTGTGGGTCTGTTGCCAGGTCGGTAAACAACATCCAGAGGTATAGTCCATGCCATCACCACGTAGAGATAAGCTTGACGTTGTAATCTATTCGTCTCGTTTAAAGGGTATAACTTCAGAGCTTTCCATTTATCCGTTTAACATTGCCGTCTGCGAACGGCCAATCGTTGTACCCAAGTGGTGTCAGGTTTCCCGGCTGGTAGTACGTCGACCGGTCCATAGGCGTAAGGGGTAGGTTCTTCTGTAGTCGCATCGGAAGATCAGGCTAGAAATCAAGTCGACGGATAAGCACAGAACACTAGGATGAAAAGGTAGGAACACTCACGTTTGGTATAAAAAACCGCCCGAAGGCGATAAGCCCTCCCTCGTCCTCGGCGGTGCGCAATGCTGTCTCGCGGGTATGTCCACCAGTTGATATGAATATCCTTTCTTCACCGCCTTCACCACCATTCCGTATCTGTCCCAAAAAGTCATTGTTCTCGTCTAGGTTTGGGGCTCTGTCCCTGATCCCATGCGAGGCTCGACCACGTGAAGACACGCCATCTTTGGGTGCTTATCACGTAGAGCGGTAACGAGGTATGCAAAGGTTGGTCGGGGGTCCGGCATCTTCATGTCTGTAGACCATGGAATTGAGCACGACAGCGTGTGCAGATCAGCGCAAAGATCTCACCCCGGAAAGTGGTCCAGGGACTGTTACGAACACCAACTTGGTCCCCGCTGATAGCATCCACAACGGCGTCGACGACCTCTCTGGTGAATCTCGATATGTTATAAGTGTGTGAACTGACGCATATCGATAAGAAGACATATACACACCTGGCCGAGTATGTCTTTAAGAATAAGCAAGCGATTAACGAATGGTGAGTACCTCAGCGTGACATTTGAGAGCGCGATACTGATGAGGATCCAAGAGTCGAGCGAAAACAGTTCTTCCTCCAGTAACCTTCACCAAAGGGAAGCAAAACCAGCCAAAATCGATAGCCAACATAGAATACGTTTAGTTGCCTGCCTCGCTGATGGGACGTACGTCGCGAGCGGGGGCACGGAAGGGAAGATTCGACGTTGGCGAGTAGAAGATGGCAAGGAAGTGGGGACACCAATGGATGTAGAGACTACTGTTGGCAGCATTGCAGCATCATGAGATGGAAAGTGGGTCGTGAGTGGGATGGAAAGTGGCCAGGTGACGGTATGGAACGTGGGGAGCCACAGAAAAGTCTCTCCAGATGGGACAAGAATTGCGACCGGATCAGATGACACAACTGCCTAGTCTGGTGATCAGCACTCCAGAAAACGATAGGTTTTCATTACGAACCTTTGGTTCATAATGGTTCGTATTAGCTGTTGTGATGCATCAGGTCCAGCATCACAAAAATTGTGAAATTGTGAGATTACAATAGATCGTAATATTTTCTGTTATCACGTGCTATGGACCAGTTTGGTATATCAGATTTCTTACACCGATATTCCGCAATCTCAATTAGCTGCTTT
>JBBPSC010001053.1:0-11984 GCA_038093395.1 Baorangia bicolor | reverse complement strand
CGGCTTCAAGTTGCTAGGTATCAGAAACTTCGGAAAACTATCAATCAGAATAGGGCGATCTTCTGTAAGTGCAGGTACCTGAATAATTACCTGTGTATAGCCCGAGCATTTTAGCTTCGTACGGGCTAGTAGAGCACTCGATCAGCCCATGTCGGTGTCCGAAAACGAACGAGGAAAAACCACATTTGGGTATTTGGTGATTGTGACCAAGTCTATCACGGACTGCAAGTAGACAAGATACTCGTGGTGTTCCACTTCCCAGTCCGAAGTGTTTGAACGGTAAAGTGGGATGGCAACAAATGCTGACCTCATGACTCGCAGGAGCGAGTCGTTTGTCCCCCCCCGGGCCACGGCGCTCTCACTGACAGCAGAACAGGTTCTCGAAGAGGAAGGGATTTTCCGGCCCGAATCCGGATAAACGTAGCGATATTCGAGCAAGCTCAGGCACGGACGACAAGCGCTGTGAGATTCATTTGATACGAACTCAAAATTGCATGGTAAATGTCTAAATCTCATGAAGCTGGCATCTACATCCCTCGCATCGAATCACCTGGATCCATGCGTCCCATCTTCAGTACCCGTGCTTACACAACACATCCATGCTGGTAACTTGAACGCGACCGAAACGGTACCCTTGCCTGGTTCTCGCTGATATGATCCGCTGTGAGCCGAACAGAGTAAGCGAAAGGAGTGGACGCACAGTTATATGGACCCTCCCGGCTGAGGGCCGAGATGTGTTGTTCACTTGTTGTACCTAATAAAAAGTGAGCGATCACTTCGTGATCTACCATCGCCAAAAAAAGACGTACAGTGCCTACTTTTTCTGGATCTGCATGACCTCGATCGTTACTGGAGGCATCCTTGTCCGGATGGCTCGCTTCAGCAGCCTTGGCTTTCGTTTTAGGCTGTGACACAAGATAAACAACGGCGGCGACAAACAAGCGAAATAAACAACGAACCCGCATTACAGGTTTTGCGACCGCTCGCTGAGATGGCTCGTTAGACACACCGCGCACCGTGTGTCCACAAGAGAAGAGAACACTCACTCGCACACGTTGACCTGCAGCCATCCTCGAAGGTCCCTGGTCTGCAGTAACTCTCGGCTGTGACTGGGAATTGGATCGAAAAAAGATAAATCGACTAGACTTTGTGGAAAGTCGATCTGGTGGTTGCGAAGCCTGGTTCTTGTTAGCCTTCTTGAATCTTTTCTGAAGCCACCTTTTGAGCATCGAAAATCCCTTAGATGAATCAGGAGTGTCAAGGGGTTTCTTTGGACAAGGTGATCCGGTAGGGATCATTGGTGGGGGATCAGACAACCGTGATATGGCACGGGACGGACCAAGCGGCGGTGCCTCAGCCTCACAAGGATGGGCAGAGGACACTGGGGACGGTGGCTCCAGAAACGTCAACACAAAGGCAGGAGGACAGCCAAGTCGTCACAGACCTCATCATAGTCAAATAGAAGTCCAGACTTGCCAGACGGCAACTCAACCTAAGGGCATCTTGAGTACTAGCTTCGAGCGAGAAAGGGACGAACTCCTGCCTCGAGCAAGTCGTTATCACGGCCTTTGCTGTGGGTCTCTGACTCGCAGGGATCAGAGGAGAATGTCATGGTTTGTTCCTTGGTAGACACACACGATGAAGGAGTCAGCAGTACTTTGGCGACAAAATGACAAAGTCCTACCGGAGTCAATTCTGGTGCTTCATTGTTGTGGACATCCGAGGTCAAAGGCCGCTCGACTTGCTGTTGTTGTGGCCTATCTTTATGTCTCTCCAAGTCAGGTTCTTCTTGAGTAGGTGCCTAAGGTTGTGTGTCAAAGAGGGGTACGTATCCGACAAGCCAACATCGTGAATGCACAAATGCTTACATGGAAAGGACCATACGAGTCTGGGAGGATACCACTGAGATTACGAATTCTTATTTTCCCATCATGTCCTCCCGTCGCAAGAGAGCTGCAATCTGGGGAAAGGACAATTGACCGTATCCAGTCATCGTCCTCGATGATTGGGCCGACTCGAGTGAATGTAGATGTGTCCCAGAATGTGATGGAGCTCTCTGCAAAGGTGGCAAAGAACTTTCCATTGGCAGCTAGAGCGATAGACACGACCGTTTCATCATTGCGAACCTGCAATTCAGCCAGTTGGGACCCGGTGGTCACATCAAAAGATTTGATTTTACTATTGCCAGAGGCAACGAAAATTTGCTGGCCATTGTTCGACCACGCAAGGGGAGTAATTGCGCCCCATGAGGGTATACTAGCCTTGACATTGACGAGCTGCTCACCATTGCGACTGTCGAAGATGTGGATAGAGAGATTCCTGACCGCAGTAGCGATGCGTTCGCCATCCGGGGAGAATTTAACACCTTCGATGAAGTCGTCATGTTGGAGCGGGCCAACCAATCTCTTCCCCGTCTTGATACTCCAGATGTTCACTTTATTGTCAAAGTTGAGTGTGGTACCGGTGGCAAACCTGGTGGCATCGGGTGAGACGTCCACTGCACCCACAGCATTTGCGGCCTCCACCTCGATGGCCTGTTGCTGGATTTTTGCGTCCCACACGCTTGCCCCTTGCATAGCCCCACACACTACCCACTCGTGATCCCTCGACACAGAAATGGCGTTCAAGTCCATTCCTATTTGCTTTCCCACCTCTTGACCATCGGCAACTCGCCATCGTCGAATCCCATCTCTACCCCCGCTTAATAAATGCGTGCCGTCGTGGCTGAAAGCGACTGAGAATATCACATGAGAGGCATTGGTTTCAAGGACTGTTGCATGGTCTTGTCAGCGTGGTACAACGACTCCCGAGAACTCACTGTTGTTCGTTGATGACATCATCACTGATGCGTGTACGCCCGTAGTAGGTCGACTCGTCATGCGCAGACTGGGAGTGTTTCAAGACGCACTTCCTTCTCGATATGGGTCTGTTCGCGCAGGCGCCTCGCGTAATACTGGCGCCTATTCGAGTTCTTGTGTCCTCGTTGGGATGACCAGTGGACGTTGGCGAAACCTAGCAAATGTGTTTACGTGCCGCCATTCACTTGACGTGTCTGCGTTCAGAGTGTCTCATTCTTGATGAGCTAGTATCCGAGTCTGCAATAGAGATATAGCCCTGCAACTCGAAGTCGGCCAAGGTCTACGGTCTTTTGATAATTCGACGTGGTAGTCTAACCGCGCGTAGTCATGTAACATTTAGTTGGTCATCTATGTGATGATGTCACCCGGTCTGTTGCCCCTTCACCGCCGCTTCACTCAGAGATTCACTACTGCGCACACAGAATGCTGGGTCCAGAGGGTAGCACCCCTCTTCTAAAGGGAGGCTGCTTTTGCGGGGCAGTCACCTTCTCGATATTCGGTCCTCCCTTGCTCAGCGTCTATTGCCATTGTACCAGCTGTCAAAGGATGATGGGCAAGTTCTCCCCAACTCTTTCTGTCTGGGGCTGAAACATGAACCTCGTAACAGGGTGTCCATTCGTCCACGCAATACACTTCAAGGAGAAAGACTTTACTTGGTCATGGCCCCTAGGGCAGCCTGCTTGGGAGAAACTTGACCACTACGAAACTCCGTTGAAGCATAAACGGCGATTTCGGTGTAAGGAATGCGGGGCCCCAGTGGCATCTTACGACGCGCGAACGGGACAATACATTCCGTGGGGGGCGTGCCTTGAGAGAGGGCCAGATGGTGAAATATTAGGATGGGAGCGGGTGAAGCCGACTGCACATCAATTCTACGGGACTCGAATGCTGGATGTGAACGATGAACTGGGAAAATGGGAGGGATACGAAGGGGGATCAAAAAAGATAGGGTAAACCAATGTACATTAGGCTTATCGAGGAATACAACGGACGTCCGAGTCGTTGCCAGCGGTGGGAGTTGCTTGTTCGTGGGCGGCCGTCACTGGCAGCTGAGCTGAACTAATTCATGCGAGACTGTCAAGCTGGTTGCCCGGGTTTTTTCGGTAGTCTGGTTTAGTACACGATGGCGGCCAGCGGTGGCTATACATTTTCGTTTCAAGTCTACTTGCCACTTGCCACTGCACGCACACCGTCCCCTCCCGCCTTTCTCTTTTCTTTCGGCGCGTTTTCGATATCGTCAAAGCCACGATGCTTTCAAAACGTATCATTGCCGTCGCACGTAGTCGTGCTGCTTTTGCAAGACATGCCCCGGGTTCCGGCGTGTCCAGCACTTGGTACGGTTTCCATGTCGTTCCTCGGCCAAACTCACTCAAGCCTGGTTGCGTCACCAGGCATGCCACAGCTGCATCGCGTTTAATGCGCGCGCAGTTCCACGTTTCGCATCTCTTGCAAGGTCAGTCCTGTGACGTGATCCTATTCCTTCCCGGACCATAACGGTGGTGCCATGAAACTCTGTAGCTGAGACCGTCAAGGTCCCTCAGATGGCAGAATCCATCTCAGAAGGTACCCTGAGGTCATGGTCGAAACAGGTTGGTGATACCGTTGAGGCGGACGAAGAGGTCGCCACTATTGAAACGGACAAGGTACGACCTCGACAGCGTTCAGTTCGTCCATGACTTGAACTGACGTGACCCTGCTCAAGATCGATGTCACCGTCAACGCTCCCGTTTCCGGAACGATTGTTGAGCTCCTCGCAACGGAAGAGGATACTGTCACTGTCGGGCAAGAACTCTTCAGAATAGAAGCTGGAGAAGTTGGTATGTGTCACTATTCAGTCCCCAAACTCATCTCTCATCTCATCCGTTTAGCAGCGGCTGCACCCAAGGAGGAGAAGGCACCCGAAGAACCCGCTCAGGCTGAACCCTCAAAGCCGGCGGAGGTGGCCCCACCGAAAGAACAACCCGCACCACCCGCACCACCCTCACAGAAGAGCACCCCGGAGGCCCCTAAAGAATCCAAGGCGGTCAAACAGGAATCAAGACCTGAGGCTGCTACACCATCCAGGGTGCCGGGCAGTCGCAATGAGACTAGGGTACGCTATTATTCCGCCCTTCCGCGCCCGTTCTGTCCTCTGACCACTACTTAGGTGAAAATGAATCGTATGCGTTTGCGCATCGCCGAACGCCTCAAGGAGTCTCAAAATGCTGCCGCTTCCTTGACTACCTTCAACGAAATCGACATGTCCTCCCTCATGGACATGCGCAAGAAGTACAAGGATGAGATACTCAAGGAACATGATGTCAAGATTGGTTTCATGAGCGCGTTCGCTCGTGCTTGTACACTTGCATTGCAAGAAATCCCTGCTGCCAACGCGTCCATCGATGGCGATGAGATTGTTTACCGGGACTTTGTGGATCTCAGCGTCGCTGTCGCAACCCCCAAAGGTTTGGTCACACCCGTCGTCAGGAACGCAGAAACGATGAACTTCCTCGCGATCGAGAAAGAGATTGCCTCTCTTGGGAAGAAGGTGTGTAGATAATTTCACCCGATCAAATTCGCTTGTTCACGCGCGATTCTCTCAGGCCA
Organism: Baorangia bicolor; assembly: GCA_038093395.1. Classification (NCBI taxonomy): domain Eukaryota; kingdom Fungi; phylum Basidiomycota; class Agaricomycetes; order Boletales; family Boletaceae; genus Baorangia; species Baorangia bicolor. The sequence continues at coordinate 6,540 of JBBPSC010001053.1, read as the reverse complement.
GAGATGGCAAACTTACTCTCGAGGATATGGCCGGAGGTACATTCACCATGTCAGTTCATTCCTCCGACGCGCCACGAACCGAACTAACAGCAGGCATTTAGCTCCAACGGTGGCGTCTTCGGTTCCCTGTATGGCACTCCCATCATTAACCTCCCACAATCTGCCGTGCTTGGTATGCACGCTATCAAAGAGAAGCCTGTTGTCGTGAACGGCCAGATTGTTATTCGACCAATAATGGTTGTTGCCCTCACGTATGACCATCGTCTTCTCGACGGACGGGAAGCCGTCACTTTCCTTGGTCAGTTGATGATCGTGCTGTCGCTTATCTCATTCTAACGCTGCATTTCTTTTCTCTTTGCAGTCAAGGTCCGCGATTACGTCGAGGACCCTAGGAAGATGCTTCTCGCTCCATTCTAACATATTTTTGGACCCATTGTCCTTCAAGTCCGCCATGCCATCGACTTTTGAATGTAGTTCCGTAACCCCTAATTTGTCAATGCTTACACCAGTATAGATTCCGTGGCTTGCAATATCATTGTCACTAAGTATGGTTCAACATCTGCTTGCTCGGGTTGGCAACGGACCGTCCGCGTCCGATCTATGATACTAGGCTCTCTCAGGTGATATTGAGTCGACGGTGCTTTTCCTGAGATGAAGAACAACGTATCGGAAAATTGAATTGACTCGCTTTGCTCCTTGCGCGACGTGACAGGACTTGAGAAGTGTCCTCGTGCGTCTCAGTTGATCGTGGGTTCCGCTGTTTTATTTGGACTTTGTTCTCCCTGCGACGTGCTCTTTCTATCGGTCACGGGTTTACCATACCAGCTACGTCGCTCAGAGTGACAATCCAAGCAGTTTATTGATTAGGTTAAGATCTGTCACGATCTTGGGGTATCGGTACCGGCATCGTGCTGAGACAAGATGTAAAGTGTGGCAGTGACAATGGCTTCCAGTTGTGGGAAGCGAACCGCTTCCTTGTCGACTTCGTGAATGGAATGCCACTGGCATGGGCGCGGCCGTTCAATGCACGCACGATATCATCGAAGAACCAGCCGTACGCGTAATTCGCCGTCCTATGTACGCGCAGTATATATATCTGTGAACACCAGCGCCGTTTGCCTCCTCCACTGGACCTGCACACCGTATTGTCCATGGAAAAGGCCTTTGACTACGCACCGAGCCCAGGTATGGAGCTGCCGATCTCGAGACGCTCACCGTCCCGTAGGCCGATTCGCAAGCGCCTCTGGCCTGCGTTGGCGGCGCTCGTCCTCGCAGCGCTCTACTTCTCCATCGACCTTCCCCTCCTCTCGGTCGGACATTCCCGATCCCACGTCCGCGTGCCACTGCATGCCGCAGACACGCTCGCAAAATGTCGATCCTTGTCCGTCAAGCCGGCACCCCCTCCGGGCTTCAGCAACCGCACGGAGTCGGATAGGTACGAGCCAGGAACGGGGTCGGTTCTGATCCGGAATGCATCCATCTGGACTGGCCTGGACGATGGAGGAGACGTCGTTCATGGGGACATTTTGTTGGAGAATGGGCTGATCAAGAGCGTCGGGAGCGCGAAAGCTTTGTTGAACGAGGACGATGTTGTCGAAATCGATGCCGAGGTGAGCATGATCGAGGATTACCCTAGTATGATCAGGTGACACCATGAATTAACAGGGTGCATGGGTGACTCCTGGGTGAGTGGACCGTTATCACTCGAGCGCTGACTGGCCTGACCGTGAACTCGAAGCATTGTCGATGTCCATTCTCACATCGCTGTTGGATCGTCCCCGTCACTTCAAGGTGCCGATGACACCAACTCTGGGAAAGGCCTCACATTGCCATGGTTGCGATCCCTCGATGGTTTGAACACCCACGACGATAGCTATCCTCATTCTATCGCGGGGGGCGTCACTACGTCGCTCATTCTTCCCGGGTCTGCTGGTGCTATTGGTAGCCGTCGCTTTCCATCCTGATTTGAGCGTTGTAGATTGACCATGACCTCTTTACAGGCGGACAGGCGTTTACGATCAAGTTGCGATCAACCAGTGAAAGGTCGACTTCGTCGCTGTTGGTCGAGCCACCTTACGGCTTCAATGGCACAGAGGTGGACTACGATATACCGCCGCGTTGGCGTCATATGAAGTATGTTATCATTTCGTATTTCTTACACTCTAGGCTTTGCTAACGTGTTTCATAGGCATGCATGTGGTACGTATTCAGTGATATCTACGCATATCGATTAACAGCATTTATGTTCCCAGGAGAGAACCCTTGTAGGTATCATATTCTCGGCTTCTCTGTGCCCAGTCCAATGTTTTGATTTTAGCAAAGTCCTACTCGGGAACGAGAATGGATACCGTATGGTCATACCGTCAAGCGTGAGTATTCGGAACTATTTCGTTGCGCACATTTTAATAGCTGGTCGATAGCTACGAACATGCCCGCCAAATCAAGGACAAGCAAGACGAGTATTGCTCGAAAGTTTTTTCTGACGAATGGGAAGGACTGGGCGATTTTCCGGACGATTTGCAGTGGGAATCCCTTGTAGATGTCTTGAGGGGAAAAGTCAAGGTGAATTTATTGCTCGGTATGAAAGTGGTATTTTCAAGCGAACAAACACCTCTTCAGGTTCAAACGCATTGCTATGAAGTCGTAGACTTTGACGCCTTCGTGAGGGTACGTGCATTGTCCAGTGCTCTGTCTTGTGATGGGATGGTGACTTTCTTTGCAGTTGTCCAACGAATTCCAATTCCCGATTGCCGCGCTCCATCATGCCCCCGAGGCTTACCTTGTTCCAGCCGTCCTCAAGCGAGCCTATGGTCAGACTAATCTTCACATCGTGAATCGCAAACTGATCGTCCTGTGTAGAACATCCTCCCGCTGTTGCGATGTTTGCAGCATTCGCAAGGTAGAATTGCAGGTACTAGGCTTGGATGTCAAAACTGACTGTCACTAGATACAAACGTGAAGGGTACCGCCATTCAGAATTCGCGCCTCGTATCCTGAACGCGGATGGTATAAAGGTCATTATGAAGGTGAAGCAATCTCTGTTTGTCGTTTCACGACATTGACCGGGTGTCGTCTTAGAGTGACCACCCCTCCGCGGTTCAATCTCGCTGGCTTTTGCATGAAGCGCAGCAAGCTTACTATTATGGGCTTCCTGCAAACGCTGCTCTTGCTTCTGTTACGACGAACGGTGCTGAGTTGCTTGGACTTGGGCACCGTCTTGGTTACATCAAGGAAGGTACGTAAAGTCTGACGAGAGCAATGTGTTCTGGTCACTGACAACCTCTCGCAGGTTATGATGCAGGCAAGTCGCAAGTGATAATTGTGGTTCAGGTTTGATGCTCAAGAAGAGCATTTCAGATCTTGTCATTTGGGATAGCCACCCGTTGGCGCTTGGTGCTACGCCAGTGCAAGTGTTCATTGACGGAATACCTCAACTTCAGGCGTCGTTCACAAAGAAGAAAGATGACAGACAGTCTGCTCCAATAACTCCAGACTTTGACGAGGAAGCCAAGGCTACCGTCGACTTCGTCGGACTACCTCCTCTAGAACCAACTCCGATTACCTCTGGCGGTGTGCTGTTCATAAATGTATCCACCATGTGGCGGAGAGATGAATACGGAGTACATCCTGTCTTCCAGAAGAGCGATGCCGACGACGAAGGCGTCGTGTTCGTTGAACATGGAGAAATCGTCTGCGCGGGCTCCAAGGGAACTTGCGCTTCTTTCGTCAACGGCGACATCGTGAAAGTGATCGACTTGGAGGGCGGCTCTATCACCCCCGCCCTAGTATCTGCAGGGACCACGCTCGGCCTTCAGGAGATTGCCTTGGAGGCGAGTACTTCGGATGGTCCTGTCTTCGACCCATTGCAGGGAACCGTCCCAAGCCTCCTGGGTGAAGGTAGCATCATCCGTGCCGTGGACGGCCTCATGTTTGGAACTCGCGATGCTCTGTGAGACTGTCGCTTCGGGGTGTGCTAAACATACTGATGATTTTGTGTCAAGGATTACTTATCGTTCCGGCGTTTCGACCTCGGTCACGTCACCAATTTCGAGTGGTTTGCTGGGCGGTTTGGGTACTTACTTTTCCCTTGCGGCAAAACACAAGTTGGAAAATGAAGCTGTGCTCAACGATATCACTGCCGTCCACGTCGCTGTCCTGCACCAGGGTGCAGCAAGTGTGAGCACACAGATAGCAGCACTCCGTCGTCTTTTGTTGGGTCCGTACACAGGTGAAAGAGGCGCGTCGTTCGAAGCCGTTGCCAAGGTTCACGTTCACAAATTTCCCCGAAAATACTGAATCTGACGCAGACCCGCACAGGGAGAGTTGCCTCTGGTCGTCAACGCGAAAAACGCCGACATCATCGCAAGTCTTTTGAAGCTCAAGGAAGAAGTTGAGGCGGTCTCTGGTACGCCGATGAAGATGACCCTCTTGGGCGCAGGCGAAGCACACCTCGTTGCTGCTGAGCTCGCAGCTGCGAATGTGGGCGTCGTCGTCACGCCTCCCAGACCGTTCCCGTTTACCTGGGAAGGTCGTCGGATGTCAGTCGTCTCATTGTATGCGTTCCCGAATATTTGAAGGATGCTATTGTACTCTAGCATGCAAGGACCGCCTATCACGGAACAAAGCCTCGTGACTACGTTGTTCGCCCATGGGGTGACCGTCGGTATCGGACCCCAAGGCATCGAAGAAATTGCGAAGTTGTCCGGCTGGGCTGCGCGCAACCTGAGATGGGACGCCGGCTGGGTGAGTTGTTCCGTGTGTGATGCGGCACGTCATCATGACATGTCATCTTTTCGCGTACAGGCACACATTGATTCCCAGGGCTTGATTGGCATGGAGGATGCTTTGAACATGGCGACGACGAACATCGAGAAGTTGTTGGGAGTGACTCGGGATGCGTCACTCAGTGATTTGGTCGCTACGAGAGGAGGGGAGCTGCTTAGTTTCGAAGGAAAGGTCGTCGCGGTGAGTTCTCCGAGGCGCGGTGTGGTTGATCTTTTCGAATAGCATGGTTGCTTGTGTTGTACATAGTAGGAAGCTGGTGACTCGGAGATCATATGTACTTTGTATTTGGTCACTCTTGACAAACTGATATTTCGTGATGTTGTGTGCCTGCCATTCTACATATATCTTGTCGTGCGCGTGTCCATCCACAGTTGTCTGGCATTCCATATAGCTACGGGGTCCGGATTCCCATGGTCTCGATGTAGCTCGTGTCACACATAGGGGGGCCGTTGCTTGTCCAAGGCCGGGGATCCGAGCGCTAGAGCCTTTACGGCCCTCGAGCGCCGAGGGGTCATATGTCCGAGCTGATTCCGTTCACACCAACTGCAACTCGTCACTGGCAAGATGGCACAACTACCCAAGGAAACGCACGCGTTGGTGGTGAACAAGTCTCCCGCCGAGAGGAAGCCACTCTATCATGACGCAGTGGTAGAAAAGCGTCCTATACCCACCTTGCAGAGCGGTCAGGTCCTGGTGAAGATGGGAGCCGTGGCGTTCAACCATAGGGATGTCAGTATCCTTTTGACTATTTCGAATCGTCCGACGTTGAAATGGACTACGGGAATTCCTGCTGTAGCTTTGGATTCGTTTTGGGCAGTACCCCGGTATTGAGTTCGGAGCCACGTTCGGGGCTGACGGTGCAGGTGCGGAGATGACATTGACTCAACCTCTTTAAGAGCAAGGTCGTTGAACGTGGAAGGGTTCCAGGGACGGTCGTCGCGTCTGCAGATCCTCATGATCCCCTCCTACAACGACGCGTATTCCTCACGCCAATGCGAGGTTGGGAGAGCAGCCCCGACGCGCCAGAACCCGGGTGGGTGACACAGAGACGACCTTGTCCTCGACAAGTCGTCTCATCTCTTTTTCCAGTTCCACGTTCAGCATCCTCGGTGGGGGGAAATACCCGCCTCTGGGAACCTTTGCAGACTATGTCGTCGTCGAGCGGGATCAGGTCATTTGTTCCCCGGACCACCTCGACGACGTTCATATGGCTGCATGGCCTCTCGGAGGTTTGACTGCTTGGAGGTCTGTTCAAGACAACTCGGCGTGACGACCGGCGTGCATTGATACACTCTCGTTTGCCTCCCCAGAGCCGCCATCGTCAACGCCCGCGTTGCCCAAGGGCAGAATATCCTCATCACCGGCATCGGCGGTGGTGTCGCTCTCATCGCACTTCAGCTCTGTCTCGCCAAAGGCGCAAACGTGTTCGTTACGAGCAGCAGCGAGGATAAAATTCAGAAAGCGACCGCCCTCGGTGCCGCTGGTGGCGTCAACTACAAATCGGGTGCGTCCTCACCTGCTTTCCTTGCCTTGACGCCCCCCCCCCTTTTTTAAACTCGGAGCGTCGTATTTCAGAGGATTGGCCAAGTCAACTTGGCGAATTGCTCGCGAAACGAGGTGGGTCCGTGTTGCTCGACGCCGTCATCGACTCTGGTGGAGGCGACATCATGGGCCAAGTCAATAAAATTCTAAAGCCCGGTGGAAAAGTCGTCGTCTACGGCATGTATGTGTTCTGCTGGCACGCATACCCCCTCT
>JBBPSC010001052.1:1434-11992 GCA_038093395.1 Baorangia bicolor | reverse complement strand
CTCTGATCCACCCCCCGTTACATTTGCTCCTCAATATTCAACTAACTCAGGTTCCACCTTGTCTCATTCACCATCTCTATCTCGCCCTGACAGCTGGTGGTCACGTTTAACGAAACCCCCACTCCTTGATCGTCGCACGTCGATCGCATCATCCAAGCCGCTGGATTTCAGAGACCCAACACCCGCCCCTCCTCTCGTTGTGTTAGAAGAAACCTCTCCCACTCCTGCACGTTCTAATGACACACCTATCGATATACCTGTCGAACATGGAAGATCGTTGTCTTCCACTCACAGCGGACGCACGGCGAATACCGACTCCGCGGAGCATCTTGGGGGTAGCTATGACGTTGTTCAGCGCCTCGCATCCGACGGATCAACTTCTCGACGCGCACCATCGCTGGGTTCTGCGGAAATAACCGAACAAGGGACGCTCGCTGTTGACAACCATGCGCCTTCCGAGATCTCTCTGTTAAGCAGTTCACCCCACATCGATACGCCACGATCAACGTCATCCCCAGTTGACCCTGCTATGTCCATGGACGTGGAGATGCCCTCTGAGCCTCCGATGTTACCCAAATCTAATTCAACATCCTCAAAGAGAGGTGCCATCGTGACTAGTAGAGTCAGAGCATACGAGCGCAGGTTGTCTCGAGAATTAGAATCACAACAAATTCCTCCCCCTCGAAATACCCGCCGTCATGAAGAAATACCACCACGGACGCGACCGACGATACAGTACGGCGTCGCTCCGCGTGCTTCGTTATTTATTGCCAACCCCGATCTTGGACATCTTTCCTGACGCATGCTGCTACGACTTGAATTTACCAGTTGCGATGATTGTAGCTCACTGTACGCGTCATGCCGTGTTGTATTGTATGGGACAACAGTCTATATTCTTTTGCTTTCTACGGACTTGTTATCTCGATACCCTCTAGAAAGCACCCGTTGTACGACCCTCGTAAATCAAGGTGACTACATATTTCAGAACATCCCGAACTTGTGACAACAAGCCGCATGAATAAGATAAATCTTCTCTCGCTTTCTTCGACAGCTGCTCCGTCATGCAAGTTGTATACAAACAAATCAAGTCATGTGTCCCAAAACTGCGAGGGAAACGGAAGCAGGGACTGCTGCGATTGGCGCTGCCGGCAACCCAACTTATCTATCCACAACGGACAAGAATCCTTGTATTTGTACGGTACCTGGCAACTGGGAGAATGACTACGGGTACCCATGTGGATGGAGGCCACAAATATCAGGATGCGGCAGAACGAACCTATAAGCAGACCTACCGCGAAGCAACTGCGGACGTGAACGGCTACGATGACATTCGCGACAGAGACGGAAATCAGCCCGCGCCGAGCCGCCGAGTCGAGAACAAAAATGTATTTGGTTCTATTCCCAAGTTGGGGTGTTATGTATCTTGGATGATTGAACGGGATGATTTCAATTACGACCTAGAATCCGTGCAAAGTCAACATCCTCACAGGGACGACCGTCGATGGCATACGATAGGCTTACCCAGCTGAGAAAACAACATCGCAGACCGGCGGAGATCTCCCCAGCCCCATAGGGAAGGTCAGCCAATAGTAAGCATGACTCGATGCGAGTAAAGTCAAATCGCAACCGTGATGGTGGCGAATGGTTTCGCACAAGGAAAAGCCTGGCTGGTGGATGGTTCCATACCACGCAAGTCTCTTCGCATTGGTCCAGTGGGGAAACAGCATGGCATATTGGAGCCTCAAAGCTTCACACGGCACTTTGTCGGCAGAATTTGTCACTTCCAGCCATATCAGAAGTCATTAAACAACCACAATGGCCGTCCCCTGCCATGCTGTGGAGCCGTGTGATGCTACGAGGTTGTTTGTCCGCTGCGTGCTTCTGACCGTTGGCGTGCTGTGCTCGTGGCTGGCGTGGGGGGTATCCCGAAATGGTTTAGTGTCCATTGCATCTAAAAGTAGACGTTTGTCGAAAGGTGCGAGCCACCAAAAAGGGGCGCTTAAGCTCCGAAGGAGAGACAGGGTATGAACTTACAAATCCAGGGTTCAGCACGACCCGCATCAGACCACGAGGACGGCAGCCACTTGCAGAAAAGCTACGGTGATATGTCGCACGTTGGATAGCCAGTGCGATGGTTGCGGAAGACCGTTCCTGCTGACTCCTGAGTCGTTGTTGTGTCCCAAGTTGAGATGCTGTTGCAACTTGCAAGGTGGCAAACAACAATTTTGTTGTTGTCGAAGGAAGAAAAATCATCACACCCCAAGCGATAAGGCACTTACGTGCAAGGTACACCCATCCGGCCACCATCTAGGAACCCAGTTGTTGAGGCAGCGCGGAGTCCTAGGTGCTCAAAGGTTGGTCATTTGGTGCTTACCTAGAGTGTGCTAGACCAGTAACTTGCTCCTGATCGGCATTCGCTGGCAACAAATGTACCTTGGTCAAACCACGTCACCGGCTGCGTCCGTGGTGTGAAGATAGCCAAATTAATTGATCTAGCAAATTGAGATGCCGTCGAGCAACACAACTGTAGAGCGAATCGTACGGAGGATTTTTGTTTATTAATTGGCATGCTTCGCAAAACATATGGACTCACAGCAGTCAACCTCGTTGCAACACCACAAGGCTCCATTCTCAGATCTTCAAGCGGTTCGCCGGCGTGAATATCCGAGCAATAAATCTTATGATTTAACAAGTCTCTTCGTTCCGTCAGTTCTTTACCTAATGGCTGGCAGGATGCTGTATTCATTGAGGGGCTCTTCTTGAACTGCCAACTTGAAACTGCTGGATGAACAGGGGAAATTCGGCGGAGCCATTGGCTGTGTGATTATGCCAGATCTCTCTCGTCATGCTCCCTATTGGCCATCTCTTCCGGCGAACTTGTACCGACTCAAGAAGTTCCAGAACCAAATATTTCCCTACTCGGTATGCCTTGATTAGGAAAACTGGGCGGCTGAGGTCCTCGAACACCCCTTCCTCTCACAGCGCCAACGATGTGGTACAGACGCCGGGGCGTTATCTGCCTCGTGTTGGGAGCAGTGAATAGACACATGACTTGCCCTGCTGTGCAGTTCTGCTATGTTCAGGTTCGTGCTGCATGCTGAAATTGAATGCACTCTGCACACGATGTCACCGGCAACTTGACCACGACAGATGTCCACTCCCAACAGCTCCCTTGAATGTGTGTCTACATGTGCTTACTCAGACAGCGCGAGCAACCCCGTCTATTCCTTGAGTTCTTGGAGCATCTTCTTGAGCTCCTCGGACTTTGGTGTGACTTTGTCGAGGTCCTGTTATCAAAGCTCAGCTGTCAGGTAAACCCTGACAATATAACGAGATAATCTTACCTCGACAAGCAACTCGACATATTTTGTCCGCGCATCTTCTTTGCTTGTGCCTTTGACACCATTCCAGGCATCCCTACATTAACATGTGAAATTGAGCATGGCCACAGAGTAACGGAGAACGCTTTGACCATTTAGCCTTTCCGACAAAGTCCAGCATGCCTGGTCTCGCGATGTTCACATCACCTTCGATTGCTGAATACGGCATTCAACGAGGTTCAGCGTCGATTGTTCCAGAACACGAACCTTGCTTGTAGTATGCGTAGTACTGATGCGATCGTTTCAGCCGATCGCATGATCTTGAAGAGAATACACTCCCTCACCTTGAGCTTGGTATCCTGATCAGGCTGGTAGGGGCCGTCCTTGGGGAGACCCTGGACATACTTGACGGCCTTTTCGAACTTTTCCTGCGGGGACAATGTCATGGTTGAGGTTCAAGAGTACTGGTTGTCGTTGGAGAATCGGGGTTTATCTGATCGCAATGACAAGTTCTCGATTAGGAAAGTCATTATCTTATAAGAAAGAGCGGTTTCAGTTGCACAAGCAGAGCTCGAAAAAAAGACAGTGAAGAACTCGTACATTGGATTACTACTATGAACCGAAGAAATATGTAGAGGAAATACTGGCTCCGAGCGCCGTCTTAGATTCGGAGGGCTGTCCGCCAACTGTACTAGGATGCGTGACAAGTCACATGTGTGACAGAGCGTGTCCGTTGCGCCCATACAGTGCAAGTGACAAGACAGCTCTTGATTGCAACCAAACGTTTGCCCTGCTGTGTTTGAGCATGTCGCCCTCGGCAGCAGCACCGCCTTCTCCACAAGAGATACAGAGGAAACTCTCTGTACACTCCGCTGCCAAGCCCAAGAAGGTATGATCCATCAGTGTCTCTCCCTCGATACGTTGTTCTGATCTGGGGAATCGTAGAGTCCACCAGTCGCGCAGGCACATGTATCTGGAACAGAATCCGATTCGGATTCCGTTGTGTCACCAGACTTGGCGTCTCCCACACAATCACAATCGATGGGTTCTACTGGAGCGCTGCTGTCTGGCAGCAGCTCACAACCTCCCCTCTCCTCGATCGCGGAGCGTGCATCGGGCAGCGGAGAGGAGTCTGAAGAAGACGACGAGGAAGAGGAAGGGCCGTGGAGGACGGCGGACAAGTCTCAGCGCATTCAGGACTCCGTGAACGAAGGCGTCATCAAGTCTGGCTATCTCTGGAAGAAGGGCGAGCGGCGCAAGGTCAGTGCATGATGAACGCTCATTTATTGCTTAATCTGGATGTTGCTGTAGACCTGGAAGAAGAGGTGGTTTGTATTACGACCTGCGCATCTGGCATACTACAAGACCTCTGCGGAGTACCAGCTTCTTCGATTGCTCAATTTGACTGATGTCCATTCGTGCACACAAGTTGTGTTGAAGAAGCATCCGTACACCTTCGGGGTGGTCACATCTGTTAGAACGTTTTATCTTCAAGCACAGAGCCTCGAAGAGGTACAGCGATGGGTTGTGGCCATTCAGGATGCACGCGAGACTCTCATGATGACTTCTACTCAAACGTCGCTGACTACGCCGGTAATGATACCAGAGGCCCAAGCCATGCTCAGTCGCAGTACCACCATAACTCCCCCTCCCACACATCCCTTGCATGCCCAAAATATTACGTCTTCCGACTCGGAGGATGTCTCGCCCAGTGCTCAGCGAACGTATTCGACATCTTCGCAGAATCGACCGACGATCGGTTCCTCGCCTACTCGGCTTCCAGGTCCTCCAAGGGACACGGTTGCGAAGATAGTTGTCTCCGGCTACTTGATGAAATGTGGTTCGAAGCGACATAATTGGCGCAAACGATGGTTCGTGCTATACGGAGAAAAATTAGTCTACTCAGGAAGTCACATGGTAGGTCCAGTTGGAGTGATCGGCGACCGATGGCTAACGTATGCACGTTGCATTGGATGTTGGCAGGACACGAAGCCGCACCGGCAGTTCTCTGTCACCGAGATTCTCGATGCTTTAGAATTCGACATGCAGACGCACAAACATGGTGGGGGGATTCCTCCACCAGCCATGAGTACACAAGCATCAGCGGGGTCACCGGATAACCGAAAATCGGCGCATGGGCCGTATACGTTCAAGATAGTGACCACGAAGCGGACGCTCTTGCTGTGCGCGCCAAGCGAGGAGGAGGAGATCAAGTGGCTGAGTGCGGTCCGGGCGCTGATAGCGAGGAGAACAGGGGCTGGGGTGGTGCCTGGAGATCTGAGTGGGAATCAGGCCTCGAAGCCGGCGGCTGGAGGGGGCGAGACGGGGCATGGGGGAGCGACGTCGAATAGCGGACTGAGGCATAAGGTCAGGAACCTGAGCATCAGTGGACCGAGCGGTGGGCCGATATCGGATGTGGTTAGTTGACGGCATTATCTACCAGTCACGGTTGTGCTTGAGTTGTAATTGTACCCGCTCGCTCTCACGTCACGAATATGCCAGATGGAGGTCTTGTCACGAGTACCGTCGTCGGATGGCGAGCTAGTACATATGAACGTATTGCTTTATTGGTAGAGGTGTGGGTGTGGGCTGTGGACGAGAAGGCTGCGGCTTCCTGGGGGATGGGATGGCAAATGTTTGATGAATGATGGGGAAGACGAACTTTGTCGGTGGACGTGTTTGATAAGTGGCGTATCGGCACAGCTGCGACAAGCGCGGAAGTTGACCGGACCAATTCGAGACATAGTGGCTGTCATTGGGGGTCTATTCCGGGCACTCAAGTGAATACCGATGGAGGTCCAGGAGGTGTTTTTTTTCCGACACCAGCGGTAGAGAAGCAGAGAGAGCGCGTACTATACACGCCTTCTTCCAAGTATTTCTAACTGCGGGTTGTGATTGTGGCGATGAGGTGCAGACAGGCGGTTGTAGGTGCTTGTTGGATCTGCGATGGCTAAAAAAGGGAGAATAGCCGCGCGTGACCAGACGGGATCAAATGACCCCTTGGCAAAATATTCCCATCCGTTTGAAAATCGGGGTGCCGGCAAATGTTGATGAGTCAGCAAGGACCCCGAGACTCTTGTTATCCAGTACCATACAACCTTTCCCGCTCTCCTCGTAACGTTACTTATACCTTGGCCCTTATGCCTACAATGCGTCCCTCGCCTCCGCTCCCCTCTCATATCTGACAAGCTTGTATTCCTCTCCTTCCTTTCCCTCAACTTCAACTTTCCCTCTTTCTCTCATGCCCCCTGCACCCAAGTCCCCACAGCCAAGGAGACCAGGACCCCCAAAAACAAAAGGTGCTGTACGCGCAAAGTCCGGCTGTTACACCTGCAGAATCCGTCGCAAGGTCCCATCCCTCCTCCCCTTTCCCTTCCCCTCCTAACCCTCCCTCCAGAAATGTGACGAACAGATGAATGCCGAGGGCAGCTGTTCCACCTGCGTACGCCTCCGTCTTCAATGCCTCGGCTTCGGTGCCAAACGACCCGAATGGCTGCGGGTAATATCCCTCTTCCCCTCTCCCCCCAACTCCATCTCATATCCCACAGGAGAACCGCAACGTCCTCGACTTGCGAGAAAAGATCAAGACCTTCCTCGCTTCCCAGGGCATGATCAAGGGCCACTCCGGCTCTGCCCCCCGCGCTGCCGAACAGGAGCAACAAATACTAGCCTTGTCAGCAGATTATCCATCCCCGACCAACAGCCCCCAAACCCCCACCCTCTCCATCTCCTCTACCAACGACGAGCGTCCCTCCTCATACCCTCTTCGCACGGACCGTTACCCCGATAATGATCGTAAGACGCCACCCGTACCACTCCATATTTCTTACCTGACCCTCGATCAGGTTTGCCCGTCATGCACGAGTTGAGCCCCGACTCACCTCTGGAACGAAGTGAATACCCTGAAGTCCTCCTTCCCCCTGTGTCATATTCTCCGACTCCTGTTAACAATAGCTTAGATTCATGTAAGACCTCGTATCGTTACTAAGTATTTGTATGTATAATAGTGCTCAATGCCCTCCTTGCAGGGCCAAACCATTCATTCACTCTCCAACGCCCACATACCAGTGACTTTTCAAGATGGTACAGTGCTCCCGTTCACGAGGACGAAGACATTAATGTCGTCTCTTCGGGCTACTTGTTGACACCCGCCCCTGCCGTCGAGCAATATCCCTGGCCTTTGTTGGACGATCGCCAAAATGCCGCCCTGGACTACTATATGAAACACGTACTTCGCATGCAATACCTTCATGCGAACGAATCCCTTGACTCTATCATCTGGAGGTTGATCCACACAAGTGACAATGCTCGTCAAGCTGCCTGTCTCCTCTCCGACCTCCATCGCAAGAGCACTCAAAAAGACAGACGCGGCGTCATCGAACCAGAAGATGTAGAGGCCTTGCGCCGCATGCAGATGGTCCCCTTCAAGAGTCCCTTGACAGAGGGGGACGCTCTTGCAGGGTTGTGCATCGTGTCCTACTTTCTCTTCAGTGGAGGCAAAGGTCAATGGCAAACCTTCCTCGATGCTGCCTGCACATATTCCCTCTCTGTCCTCAACGATCCTCGCTGGGGAGGTCCACGCAGAGTCCTCATTTACTGTTCAGAGAGCCTCCGCTTTATCATCAAAACGTCCATATGGTTCGACGTCCTTGCGTCGGCCACGCTCGTCAGAGAACCACGCTTCTTGAACGTCATCCGAGAACTCTTTGGTCCACAGACTGCCTTTTTTGACGATGAGCCCGTAGTCCCGATGACGGAGTACTCCATGATGTCCGTTATGGGCTGCGAGAACCACATTGTGCTCGCCCTTGCGGAGATTGCCAGTTTGGCCAGCTGGAAGGATGCACATTTCAGTGCTGGCAGCCTCAGCGTCAAAGAATTGGTCAAGCGCGGCCATAGGATAGAGGAGATCCTGAAAAAACCCAGCTCGCACCCGTACGAATTTGAGATCACTGTTGACGCCGGGGAGAAACCACGTGCCCAGCAGCGTCGCCTTACATCAGAAGTCTTTCGTGCATCGGCACATGTCTACCTTCACTCTGTCGTTTCTGGTGACTTCCCGCGATGTCCAGAAATCATTGAGGCAGTGAACGACACGGTCAAATGCTTGAAGGACGCCGAGGATGGCCCCACTGGCCGTGCGGTAGTCCGAAGCGTCGTCTTCAGCATTTGTATCTGTGGCTGTCTAACCGAGGACTCGCATCACCAAAGCTACTTCCTCAAACGCCTCCAAGAGCAACAAGGCCTTTCAATTGGAAATTCTCAGCAGGTGTCGTATCTGATTCAGGAGGTCTGGAAACGACGGTCCCGGGGAACCGTCGACTGGCGCCAGGTCATGCGAGAGGCGGAAATGCTACTCGTATAGAGGTCTCTCTGCTATCATTGGAACTTTTAAATTTCTCCTGCTTTATCATGCTATCGAACTCGTCACGATCACGTCCTGCTCCCATTTTTCCATGCTGTACTATCTCACGTCACATGTGCATGTTTTACATCGCGAGCATTCTCTCTCTCGGTCGAACTGCTGGTCAGGAATCATGGAAAATACCCCCACTGCAAGCTGTACACTTTACATGCTCTCTCACGAATCAAATTTTTATTCCCAACTCATTGAAGGCCTGTCCAAACTACGCTTTTTGAATCGACGGACGTCATGTTTGATACAGCATCACCCTATGAGATGATCACCGCAATTATCACGCATACAGCTCAAACTCGAGATTCTAGGGGTGTTCGGAACATCGATGCCACAGCCACGCTCCACTTCTCGTGGGAAGCGAATCAACAATGCCGCAGGGCCATTCTGAAAAATGGACCTTGCACAGGCTAACCAAAAGCTGTGGGTGACAATCGTATCATGATGAGATCGGCGGCAGTCCTGATGTTGCTCGAGCTATTGTATACAACTTGGTTTCTCTCGTACGTGAAGATTCAGTTGCCTGGCAATCCACATCAAAATGCATCATCGGATGCGGCGAGGGCATCAAGGGCTCATTCGCTTTGAACGGCAAGTATCGGCCTCGCCGCGGGTTTCTTTATGCTGGAGTTGAGTTTGTGGCGACTGTGCTGTGCTCGAGACATCGCCATGGCAATTGTGGAGAGACACCACCCGCACTTGGCGAAGTCTAGCGATGGAGCTCACCTGCCCTAGGGGACCAGACATGCCGAGGGCTGACGCGGTTGAAGATGGGGGTCAGCATGGGGTCAACACCACGGTTTGTTGACACCTGACTACGTACGGCCTGGCATCCTCCCTGACCGGATTCGAGGAGCCGGGTATATCTTTCCATAACTGTTCTGGCGCAAGAAGATGCCCAGAGTTGTGCCTGTCAATAAGTACCTTGGGCTCTGGCCTACTGTGCCCTTGGAATAGAAGCTCTTTGGGAGGCGAAATGACTCGCAGTTGCCAATGACGGATGGGTCTCGCTGCAGTATATTACGATTTTGATCCCCGTCAAAATGACATGATACGATTGACGAGGCACCGGGACCTGCCAGACGGATGTCTCTATCTGCGACGTCGGACTCGGAGACGACATGATCCCGGTATTCAAGGAACTGCACCCGCCGTTTACCCGTCTGACCTGCGTCTCTGCCATCAATCTCGCGGGTTTTCCCTTGTTCGGTTTATTTTGTCATTATTTCTTTCATTTACCAAATTCGTCAAGATCTGGCTCCGTTCAACCCTCGCACCACCGACAGTTCCCAGCTGCGACGGAAGACCCGCACCACCGAAGCTTGCGATTCCTCCGCCGTGCAACCGAACAGTCCCCCCGTTGCATCCAGGCGATAGAAGGTTTACAGTTTGTGGGGCTGCTCCTCACCTCGCGAAGTGATCGGACCCTTCGGTTCGTCTTCTTGAGCGTCAGGCAGGGCAGGGACGGTATTAAAGTGAAGGGGTAGATGCCAGCACACAAAATGACACCACCCAGGCCAACGCCTCGCGTTGATCGTATCTACGGCCACGCCCTTTCCACTGCACACCATCGCAGCGCACCGGGTTTCGCGGGGTAGCAAAGATAGTGCTCGGCTGTGAGTGGAGACACGACGCAGCGGCTATAATGAATTCCGGGACCCGAACATGCGTCGTGCTTGCATGCATGTCACGAGCTCAGCAGGGAGGTGGAAATAGCCTTTTTGTTTCTGCAGCCTGGGATTTTGTTGTGTTTTCTTTATGCTGTAGGGATGCTATTTTGCACAGGATACTAGGAGCCGAGTCCCGGACGCGGCTGGTGCCT
>JBBPSC010001051.1:0-11995 GCA_038093395.1 Baorangia bicolor | reverse complement strand
TGCATGGTATGACGGAAGTTCAATGTAGGTGACTATGCCATTACTCCATTCCAACAGTCTCTCGTGGAAAGAGCAGAAAGGGTGGTGTAGAAACGTTCGCGATGGATGTGCACGGAATGATGGTGAGGTACTTGAGCGGCATACTAGAAGGTGGCGCAAATCTTGACACAAGTCATCTGGAATCAGGACAGGAGTAGGGCAGGCGAACTTGGGCAGGCGGCTACGCGAGCGCGTGTTGGATTGCTGAGAGGAGTACCGCGATGAAAGAATTATGAGCGGCCGCCCACTGACACTCCGTTGTTCTCACCATAAACCTATACTCGCACCCTTCAAATGCACAAACCGTGACTGCACTAGTTAAAAATACGGACAACATATGCATATTCTGGAACCACGAAGCTTTGGGTCTGTGAGGGGTTAAGTACGGCACCTGGTCTGAACGACACGCTGGCCGGGAAAAATGTTGTGTCGGTCTAGCCGCTGTTGACATTGAAATTTTTGTCGGATATTCCAAATGACACTGTGTGGGAACCGGTCGACACGTCAAGCTACAGGTCAATCGTGTATGTAGTTTTCTTTGGCATGCGTGTCCTCTCTGTGCCTTGGGAAGTAAGACAACGCGATCATGCGGTTCTTGACATCGCCTCTGAGAACTGATCCTGGCGACGAGTGTTTCAACTAGATCCCCCAATTCTACTGAGGACTCAAGCATAGAGTCCTTGTCGTAGGGTCCAGACACTTTTCGGCGCCCGGTTCGGAATACCGGCGAGAATCGTCTGCAACGAGAATGTAACATAACGAGGCTCGAATAGGTGCACGTCTTGATTGAATCTGCAAGGCGGGGTAAGTATTGCTGTCTCCAATCCGTTAGTTGAAGCTGGAGTTATTGACAACTGTTGCATACTCCCGAGAATCACTGAGTCGTCAACGTGCCCCGGCTCTCTCCTGGCGGCGATGGCCCAG
The DNA here is from genome assembly GCA_038093395.1 of Baorangia bicolor. Taxonomy (NCBI): domain Eukaryota; kingdom Fungi; phylum Basidiomycota; class Agaricomycetes; order Boletales; family Boletaceae; genus Baorangia; species Baorangia bicolor. Next base: position 11,032 of record JBBPSC010001051.1, on the reverse strand, counting down.
TCTCCCATAGGAAACCAAAATTCGATGTCCTCCGTTAATCGACTTCACTTGCCTGTAGTTGGTGAGAGAGCGGTGTACGTAATACATAAGTAATACACGTAGAATGATTACTATTAATAATGCTTGAATCCTACGCTGGGGTTAGGGTAACTAATAGGGTTACATAACCGCTGAGTGATTGCTTGCGTGTTAGCTAGCAGTGGCGGGCTCAAGCCTCCCTTCTCACTTTGTGCCGCTTACCACTACTCTTCAAAGATAATTACTTCCAGCTTTATATCGACAAAAGGGTGTTCTTAGAATGCTTCCGTTATTTGGAGATGAGCGTAGGCGGCGCGAGATCAACTTAGGAGGGTCGACCTCTGTGTCATCCCAGGCGGCGATCTTAGACCAAGCGCGAGCTCGAAGGACGGAGCGGGAAGCGCAGCGCAGACGAGAAGAGAGTGCAATTCGGATACAGGCATGGTGGCGCGGCGCATGCGAAGCTCGGCGCGTCCGAGGGCGGTTGCGTCGGGTGTTCCAAGAGCAGGTCACTGGCCTCACGGCCCTCCGATGTCTTGTCCTCGTTGGGCAGGATGAGGAACTTCTCAGTCTGTGGTCTGAGAGAATATCTCAGGATGAGGGTAGGTCCATTCTCTTATGATGTCTGGCATCTTTTCATCCCCGAACACTGTAGCGCTATTGTTTGGGCCTGTGCAGGGTCCTGATCAGGGTCATTGGATAACTCTTCTGCGTCGTGTCGCCGTTCTCTTGCTCCATTCCGTATCAAGTAGAGCAGGGTAAGTGTGTCTAGTATGACATAAGTGCTGTAAGCTTTAATGGTCTTTCAGTGTTCCCACTGCTGTGCCGCATCTCCAGGTGTTGTGTAAACTCCTGGATCCGTCATTAGCTGCAAGGTTTCTTGGTCCATCTGGGAATGACTTATCACTGGGCGTATCGCAATGGCTCGTGCAGAATGACGTCTACCAATACCTTGCACGTGCTATAATGACAATTGTCTGTCACCTTCATCTCTTCCAATTTTGATAATTCACCTCTCTACAGGGACCTGAGTCCAAGAACAACCCATCGCTTCCTTACCTGGTGAAACTTCTGTATCTCCCACTCGTTAATTTTTCACCGTCGTCCGAGTTGTTTGCCCGGTCCTTCTGGGGTTTGGTCTCGCACATTTTTGCACTTCCCCTGCTCCCTTATCGCATCCCTCTTACGTCACTCTCACAACTATCTGGACAGCTTCCTCTCGCCCATCTGCATGTACTATCATCATGTATCCCCGACATCATTTCCGTAACCTCCACATCGTCACAGATCAACATTGTTGCGAATTGCCTGGCGTTTACCCCTCCGAGATATACCACTCTTCCTGTATCATCGCTGAAGGCTTACTTACAACTCCTTTCTGCTTTGTTGAACGTCTTACCACCCCACGCCTTAGAACCCCCGCTACCTCAGGACTTTCAAACACCACCAACATCGTGGCCAGACGACAGTGACTCGGATTCTGAACACCCTGCTGCTAATGTCATTGTCTCGCGATCTGCCCTTCCTCTACTCGACTCACGGACCCGGAAGCGCCTGCAAATTTTACCATCTCCAACCCACCTAAATTCTCTTCTGAAACCTGCGCAGCAGCATCCGGAATTACTATCAGACTTGGTTTCGATGCTCCTGAGTCTTAATCTCGTCTGGCCCTCGAGAAAGGACAAGATACTTACCACCCTACTCTTGTATGGTGGCGGAGGTCTCGTGCGCGAAATATACCGTGAGTATGTCCGAACAACACCCCTTGGGCGTGATGAGAATCTTTCGTCACTCATGGGTATGTGTCCAAGCTGTCTTCTTCCCACATATCATTGATCCACTTAGATCCCTCTCTTGGGTCATACTGGCCACCCTTACTTCTCCTTACCGACTTATACACCCAATCGCTTCTTACAATGGGCGATGATGAGTTCTTCTCCGGTTCTCGAACTACACTCACCCTCAATGAGCTCATTCCATTCTCACGTACCCTCTTCAACATCGCCTTTACGTTGTACTGGAGAGAGGACCAAGCGAAAGTTCAGGAGGTGACGGCCCCTGGACTCAACCTTTCTTGGGAGGGCGTGCGCGACAGGATAACCAAGTGCTTGCAAGCAATCCATGCACGAGAGTGCGGCCAATGTACTTGTTATACGTGAAGCCCGGCTGATACCTCCTGTATAGCTCTCGAAGACCATTCATGCCCGAAGACCATTGGCATGTGAGCTCTCAAATCGACATGAGCTCGTTCGTAGAGGCAGCTGTGTATGTACTGCTTCCTGATTTGCTTCCATCAAACCCAATTGTGTTCTCTCAGGTACGAGGAGCAGCAAGTTGACGACTCGGCAGTCCCTCGCTCCAGCTCACGTCGCCAATTAGCCCATTTTCCTCGGTTATCCCCACGATTAGGAGTACTCAACAACATTCCGTTTGCTATACCATTTGAGACCCGGGTGCTCATCTTCCGTCGATTTGTGCAGAGCGACATGATGAATAGAGGTTTAGACCACTTTTCGCGCAGAGGCAGGATGGAGATATCAATTAGGCGAACTAACATCGCTCAGGATGGATACGATCGACTCTCAGACGTCGACCTTCGAGCTCCGATCAGCATCACCTTTATCGATCAATTTGGGGAACAAGAGTAAGTTGCAGTCCCTTTTATGTTTGGGTATGCTGATCGTGTTATGATCAAGGGCTGGCATTGACGGTGGAGGGGTATTCAAAGAGTTCTTTACCTCCTTATGCAAGGAAGTCTTCGATACAGACCGTGGACTGTGGCTTGCGAACAAGAAAAATGAGATTTATCCCAACCCTCATTCATATGCTACGGAGCGTGAGTCCTCGGTCATTGCCACATTTATTCTCCGAAATGTTCACGCTCACGCTCTTGTTCCTTTTATCCTTTTATCCAGCGCACAGCCTCAACTGGTATCGATTCATCGGTCGCATTTTGGGGAAGGCGCTTTACGAGGGTATTCTAGTTGAAGTAGCGTTTGCTGGGTTTTTCCTAGCCAAGGTGAGATATTGGATAGATGTCCTCTTCACGAGCAAGTAGGCTGACGATCATTGCAGTGGCTCGGAAAGCAGAGCTTCCTCGATGATCTTGCGTCTCTGGATCCCGATCTTTACCAGGGACTCGTCTTCCTCAAGAATTATACGGGTAATATGGAGGATTTGTCGCTCAATTTTACTGTTGCCACCGAAGGTGGGTCTTGCATACTGCAAATATGTTCTTTCGCAACTGAGTTTCCACCAACGATTCTATATAGAATTCGGGGTTGCGAGAGCCGTCGACCTTGTTCCCAACGGGAGCAACATCCCCGTGACGCGAGAAAACAGGCTGCAATACATATACCTTATTTCCCACCACAAACTGAGCAGGCAGATAAAGCTGCAGAGTGAGGCATTCTTCGAGGGTCTTTCGGAAATGATAGATCCAAAATGGCTCCGGTGCGTTTTCGAAAAGCCATTGCCGTTATTAATAAACGGGAGGAGGAGAGGGCTGACCGGTCACTCCGTTTAGCATGTTCAATCAACAAGAGTTGCAAATTCTGCTGGGTGGCGTGAACGCACCTGTGGACCTGGACGATTTGAGACAACACACCAATTATGGCGGGCTCTATGACAACGAGGAACCGACCATCCAAGCATTCTGGAGGGTACGTCACCGAAGAAAGAGAAAAATATATCTTGTATCTTCTCTGGGATGTGGATAAAAATAACACCTTTTCTCCCTCTCTCTAGGTCATGGAGAGCTTCGATCAGGAACAGAGGCGGACGTTTTTGCGTTTTGTCACGAGTTGCAGTCGACCACCGCTACTGTGAGTGATACTGGTTGTGTGCCAACTGTCGATGGATCGTTGACGGGGGGACGCACACACAGGGGATTCAAGCAGTTGAACCCACACTTTGCGATTCGGGACGCTGGGAGCGACGAACATCGCTTGCCTACGTCGAGCACATGTGTCAACCTATTGAAGGTAAAACCAATTTCGGCTTGCCCCTTAATTTTGACTTCTTCGCCCTGACCATATGCGCCTTTGTCCAGCTTCCGAGGTACAAGAGTGAGAAAGTACTCCGAGAAAAGTTGCTGCAGGCAATTTCATCGGGTGCAGGTTTTGATCTCTCATGATATGGGAAAGAAGCGTCGCACGGCGTCCCCTGTTCTGGGCGGAGGGTTCCTCCTTCTCTTTCTCTCTTCCTTTTTGGAATGTTTTCCGCCATACGAGACACACGCATACATGCACCATGTGTAACGATGTACAACAATATCCACTGTTCCCCGTATCTTCCATTAGATCCTTCGTTTTTCAGACCAGGACAGCTATTTCTTCCCTCCGAGGGCGGTATAGATATTGTTCTCTCCTGTCGTTCCACGACGTGCTTCTTTGAAGTAGTTGGACACCAAGAAAGCAACGTCTGCAAGGAACGCGAGCGCGTGTGAGTGAACTGACAAAAGTGCTAATCGATTCACTTCCGTGACTTACCCAACGACTGCTCGAAATTAAGTCTGGGATCACAGAAAGACTGATCGGAGATATTCGGGATTAGAACAAGAATTTCGAATGCAGAGTGCTAAAAGAAGGGAGGGGGGCCAAAGTAGTAACGCACTTGGTATCTCAGTCCGAGTTCTTCCTCGCTCAGTTCCATACTACCACCGAGACACTCGGTGACGCTGAACCCTTCGTCGTTGAGTTCGCCCGTGAATTCGAGGCTGACGCCGCCCAGGCGGGAACCACACGTAGTGTGAATGTTGATGCAGGACGTCAGTTCGCTGATGATCGTTCCGAAATGGCGGGTCTTGAGACCCGTTCCAGACGTGAGTGTGCTGTGGGTTCGACCCCGGCCTTGTCAGCCTCATGGAAGTGGGGAAGGTGAAGGAGGAGGGCTATGAATAACGCACTTGCCATGCATGGGGTCGCACACCCAGGCGACCGGGTGCCCGGACCCCTGGACGGCACGGATGTGGCCAGGAAGATGGTTCTCTATCTGAAATGAGGGAACATCCAAGACATCAGAAATAATGCTACACAAGAACCTCATGGAGAATCAAGAAGCAACGACTCGCCTTCCCGGCTCCATAACGTGTAATCAGCGTGACACGACCAGGTTCCTTGTTGGGGTTGACAACTTGGAGTCACAGAGAACAGGGGAAATGAGGGGGAAAAGAAGAGTGAACGGTAGTCAGCAACTCGGCGGAGGAAATGGATGGCATCCCTTACCTTCGAGCAAGCGAGTCAACTCTTCGTTACTCAGCGTTGGGCCAACCTTGATTCCAATCGGATTGCGGATGCCGCGGAAGTACTCGACATGTGCACCATCGAGTTGTCGGGTACGATCACCGATCCACAAAAAGTGTGCAGATGTATTATAATATCCTCTTTCTTCCGATGCTCCAGATGGCGACCCTCCAAGTGAGAACTCACGAGTGAGCGCTTGTTCATAGTCCAACATGAGGCCCTCATGACTTGTTCCAAAAATGTCAGCATTACCATGATGTCAGCGTAATATCGTCCGACGAACCTAGTATAGAAATCTACTTCGCCGAGGACACCACGGCCGCCACCGCGTTCAAACGGTACACTCTCTTTGCCTGAATCAACCCCGATGGTGTGGCTAAAGTCTAATGCATCGGAAAGATTTTCCGTAATTTTCTCAAATTCACTTCTAGATATTTTTACGAGATGTCGATCAGCGGTGCAACAGGTTAAAATGGTCTGTGGTACCAACCGAAGCGAGGGTGAACGAACATGGGAAAGCGACCAATCCCGCGGATGATGCAGCGAGGCAAATCCCGAAGTCAGCAACCCGCGAATATAGTTCAGCGTCGCTGTGGAATGGAAATAGGCACTACTTCCGTGTGAGACCGAGAATGCAACGTTTTCGCATCAAGTCTGACCTGAGCAGACGCTGCGGATCTGGCGTTCTGTCATTCGGATCCAAACTGACAGACGGGCAAGTTGATGACAAGGCAGTGACGATGTTCGGGGATGAAAGACCTACCCGTTGACGTTGTCACCCCTGAACAAATGTCCAGCATGAATGGTTTGCCCGCTCGGAAAAGCTGAACCCACCGAAAACTGAGGACTTCTTTATCCCCGATTCGTTCTGTGCCGCTGCTCCTCGGCTTGGCATATTGACCCGCAATACGGCCGACACGTAACTGTGCGCATCTCGTGAGAATGACTGCCAGGGAGCCATCATGCTAATGAGTCTCGACATACCACGGGCAGACGGCCACCCCAAATCAGTATAAGAGAAAAGGAGAGGATCAATCCAATTTTTGCAGATATGTTTTGCTGTCACATCGAGGTCAGAAGTTTTGTATTTTCAGGGACAAACATCGTGACACGCACTTGTGTACACGCATCGAAGCTCTCTGCACAATCTCCTGCGTGAAGAAGGAATGTTTCATTTCGTTGGACTGCTGCCAGTTGGAAACGCAGACGCTCGATCTAACAGTTTGAAGACTATTAGCGTCCCTGGATGACTTGGCTAAAATATCGAAAAAAAAAACCTCGGATGGTGTCACGAGAGGAGGCAGGGCACTGATTTTCGCTAGCACGCTGTCATTGGAAAATCATGATCGAGTATATGGACCGCAAAAGATGGTGCAAACCTGGAGAGGTGTTCCGAGTCCGGGTAATTTACCACCTGTGAAGGGAAAGCGCGGAAATGAACACTGGCTTTCCAAGATTGACGAGATTCAGTTGAGGTTTTCCCACCTGGGCTGCATATTTTGACCTCCAGGACGAGGAAGACCAGGTCTCCACGGCTTTCGACATTACTGAAGCGCTGACGGTGGAAGGGAAAGCAAGGCTGGAGTTTATTGGTCGAGTGTTTATATGTTATTAGTGTGAGTCACCCTGGCCACTATTAGCATCTCATCTTATCATCATCACTCCCGTGGTGCTGCCGTTCGTCACCATTTGGATTACCACCGCCACGTTCAAATCGCCAGGTGTGTAGCTACTAGCTAGCGTCGATACTTCAAACAAGCCAGTATGTCACCACGCTTGCCATAGCCAAATTCCAATGATCAGACAGACTACCGTTTTGGTGCACATCTACTGATCGATAGGGTCATATCGATTCCTTAGGATAATATTGGTCATATCTCAGACAGGTGATGAGGGTCTCTATGGAAAACCGGACAACCGCGCTCCCACGAATTGAGTACTTCTTTGGGTAAACGACGTCGGGAGGACTCCAAAAAATGAACTCGGGCCTCGTTGGGAGACAATCCATCCATCATATGCTCCACACGTGTCCACCGGACCGACCAATCTACGCTGCCACTTGACGCGTCCATGACATCGAAAGGCCTTGAGGCAACCAGCAGGCATTGACTTTTTTCCCTGCACACTCTACGTGTACTGATACATTTATTTTATGTGCTGACATACAGTCATACAAATTTGTTTGACATTTGTAATGTCACTGGCTACGACGAGTACAAAATATCTTGCGTGGACGAGCGCTGTATTTAGAGCTGGTGCAATAAACAGACTCTCACCCCCTGTGCTTTTCCAGCCGTCTTCGGACGGCGTTTCCATCCAGAACGACTTACACGGTCATTATGCACTCTAAAATCCCCAGGCCTACTGGGGTCACGAGACCACCAAGTTTAATTCGTGACACCACTCTGTCCGCGGACGAACACAGACCGTCTTTGTACACCCGCAAGTCCCTTGTATCCATGAGGGTCACAGGTTGCCCGGCGCGAATACGATAATACTTTTAACTGCCGCCGCGGGGGTATATCCGATCAAGAAGTCCTCGTGGTCACCTCCGAAAAATGTACGGGAAGGGCTTCGACACCCTTGACAGTCATCTTTTCCAAGCTCGCGGTTCGCTCGGCTAAGTATCACTGATTTTTTTTCTTTCTGATATCCCTAGGCCTACGACGAGTTGGGGATACCCGGTAACTTATGAATCGTGATACCATACTCAACCCGCGGGTCAAGGACGGTCGGGTCATGACGGGTATCCGGGGGACCGTGAACACGGGTAGGCACGAACGTTGACGTTGAGGGACCAAAAGATTAACCTGGGATGACAGATGCGGAATATCTATCAGATGGGGAATGCCTATCAGATGCGGGATATCTAGACGGATATCCCGCATCTGTCTTCCGTCGCCAAAAACGTATTTCGTGCTATTCTCTCCGAACTCTTATAAAAAGGCTGCCTACGTCCACTGTATGCAGGACAGCTCACTTGAATCCTCAGCTACTTTCATAACTCCTCGCCATGTCTCTCTTAATCCGCGCTGCCTTCGTCCTCATTCAGGCATTGAGCAGTCATTGCGCATTTTTGCCCCCTAACAAGACGCCAGAGAAAGGACGCTATCATACGAGGGAGGCATATGTCTTGCAGATAGCCCCCTCGATCTTCAAGGTAATTCTGCGTTCTATTTGTTTATTGGACCAATCCTCAGAATTATCACAGCTTCAGAACGTGCTTTTGTGGTGCATCGCTGCATTTGAACTCGTTTATGCCTTCATCCACCATTTCGGTGCAACTCTTTCCCCTTCGCTATCCGCCCACGTGGGTACCGCCATATGTCCAGCCACTCGGTCTCACGTAGTGACGCCCCTGTTTCTGACGGGCGTACTTTTGACCGTCGTTGGGATGATCATCCGTATCGAATGCTTCCGGGAACTCGGCCAGCTCTTCACCTTTGACCTCAGCATCCTCCCTGGTCACAGGCTAGTGACGTCCGGGTCTTACCGCTACATTCGCCACCCATCTTACACCGGCTCCATGCTCATCGTCATCGGTCTCGCGTTCTCGCACTTGACCGCCGGGAGCTTGGCAGTGGAGTGCAACGTCCTCGGACCCGTTGGATCGGGGTTCCTGTGGGCTGTGTGGTGGATGTGGGCGCTCTCGGTAGCCGTCAGTCGTGCGATTGCCGAGGACAAGGAACTGCAAAAGCTGTTTGGTTCAGAGTGGGACGCTTATGCGGCGACCACTAAGTTTTGGTTCGTTCCTGGACTGTTCTGATCCCTCGCTTCATAGCGAGGTGAGCCCCCAACGCCAAACCTGCCTCACATATGCAGACGCAGACCACGGTCCTGGACGTACGTAGATTGGATGTGTGTACGCTGATAGTGTTGAGTCTGTTGACATGGACGGTGTGATCAAAATCGATCAGGCCATGCACATAACTTGGAAGAAATTTTGTACATAACGCACCCCATCTATCTATTACAATATGCATCACTAGTTTCCATTCGCCACTGTGCTGGCTCCACGTCACTGTCTACGTGTTCAACAATCTAACAAGTAACAAGGATCGGCCAAGGTGATTTAAACACTCGAGTCGGTTCGCGAGTGCATCTTTCGACTGCCCCGCGCATCTGCCGTTAGACACGTTACCCCCGTGCCAGCTAGCATCAATGCACCCCTGTATCCAGTGTTTGAAGCGCCACTGGCGGACAAATCCTGCCACACGTCATGACCAGTGGCTAGCCCACGGAAAAGCCACATTCCATGCCTGGAACATAGCGGTCGCACGGTCATAGATCCTCGCATGTAGTTACTAGTCTTGTCGAAGAGTCCGGGGTTTACCCGTTATCATCGACATTGCAGTCTGAGACCCCGAGTTCCAGCCCAACTTAGCTTCATATGAGTGCCTTTTCAACAATTTTGGAATTATCCTGACCAAACTATGGAGGTCCGGACGTTCGTGCTCAGTTCGGCGCACGGTTTTCAGACTCAGCACACTCGACATTTTGGTAGGCAGTCCAATTGCCTTTCTACAACGGAGTCCCTCGATCACCACCTCGGCCGAACGACCGATGGTGGTTTGGGATGTTGACATGTAGTCTAGTATCACTACAATGTAAAATCATACGTTGAGACATGACACACGTTACCGCCCTCCCCCTCACCTTCACTGTGTGTATGTGTGCCCGACTATCGAAACAATGGCCTTACTCCAAGACCCGCCCACAGCCACGTCTGCTCTTGCGACCTCCAATGCGTTGCCTCATCTTTGCCCTTGCCCGTATCTTTCACGTGTTCACATCGGAGAGGATGACCTTGACCATCCTTCGATGCACTCTCCACCACCTCTAATGGGAGGGAGTCTTCAGTGACATGTGAACTTGAATACAGGTTCGGGTCTGAAGCCGAACACATCTAAATGCGTCTCCCTGATGACATCAAGGTCCGACCTCCAAGATCTTCACAAACCTAGGTTCCCAGCTTCTTATATGTCGTGCTCGCCAGCCCTCTTTCGGTGGAGTACCATGATGGAGTGACAGGGTAGTACCCCACTAGGGCCACTACTCCCCCCTGGCCATCTTGGACTGGCGGGAATAGGGCATTTTGCTGAGTTTAATCAAGGAGGATGAGAATAATGCACTAGGAGGGGGAGAAAGTAGTGCGTATTCCTACGGTTCAGTAGTCGCGAACGAGCTGGAATATGGAATCATCGCTGGATTCTCCAACAACGCAGAACACAAGTCATGTACTGACATAAATCAGACAAAACGATGGCCATTGTACCAACAGGCTGGTGAGGCAGTGAAAAGTGCCGTCGCTCCTCTCGCCCTTGTCCTCATCCTTGCCCTCTCCTCTCGCCCTTGCCCACCCTCCCCGCTCAGCGATCGACGGCACGACGCGCACACAACCCACCCTCGCTCCTCTCACCCTCGCCTTTCGCCCACCCTCGCCCTTTTGGCTCACTCATCAGACCCCGTTTAGGACCAGCGCTCCCACTGGCAGCGCCTGAAATTGGCCCCCAGGCGTCCCAGAACACGCCGCAGGTCCAGCGTGTCGACACCATGTGACATCCATGTCGAACACTGCAACCGCACGTGCAACCAATGCCGACGCCGTCCCCTCGCTCCCTCACCTTTTGTGCGCAAAATTTGATTGAACTAAAGGGTGAGATCAAATGCGCTATCCTTGACTAGCATGGCCATCTGTTCAAGAGGACCATGGTACACGGCCCGATCCCCCACTCTCCCACCTGCAAAACTTGCGTAATTGTGTTGGTTGT
>JBBPSC010001050.1:0-12003 GCA_038093395.1 Baorangia bicolor | reverse complement strand
GTGCCAGATCAGACCGTCATTTTTTCACGCCAGTCAACCCGCGGACCGTCGGCTTTTGGAACCGTGTTCCGCACGAAGCACGACCTGGCGCTCGTGCTGATGATTTCGTCATCGTGATATTGGTGTCATCCCCCTGAATTCACTTGGAAACACGACGTCTAGGGCATCTTCTCGGTTGACCCGCCGAGGGCAGTTAACCCTCGTTTTTTTCTCCGCTAGCAATGCGAGTACCTACAATCTCTTTCGGTCCGATCCGTATGTTATTCCGCGATAGGTCAGGTAGAGCCAGTCTCTGGGTATAAAGGGTGGCTCATACATGGCTGAGCTCTCTGGCCTCCCGCTCCACCCCCAGTGTCTCTGATTACACTCAGTCCCTTGCTCTTCCTCCCATAATGCGCAAATCCACCATCTTCACCCTGCTGAGCGTTCTCTTTCTCTCCGTACCGGTAACACCTCCCCACTTCATCAGCAACTCCCAAAACGGTTAACCGACGGAAAAGTGTGTCAACCTCTTGACTCCCCTTCATGTTCCAGTACTGACCATTGGCCACTCAGGGAACATAATTCGATGATGGTTTGGGTGCATGTGGTTACTATAACGTCGACTCCGATTTAATTGTCGCCCTTTCACACCTGATATATGGCTCGGGAGCCTATTGTGGCCAAGTCTGTTTTTCCGTGTTCGATACCGGCCTCTCATGTTGTTCTTCAGTGGGTCGAAATCACAAACACAGCGAACGGGAAGACAGAATATGGCTTGGTGCGTGATAAATGCATGGCCTGTAACGCGGGGGACTCAGGTATGCCTCCACTCTATTTTTTGCGGACGCAGTTTCTGGTTGATGTTCGAGATATGTCCATTGGTCTGTTCGAGAAACTTGGCAATCTGGCCACTGGTGTGTTGCCCATCGCCTGGGAGTCCGTGGAGGAGGGTTTCGTTCCTCCCTGAGTGGCATTCAATGTCTCCCCTTCGAGATCCTGCGGGTCGCGTCAATAATGAATAGACGGTTTGTGAAGCATTTCGTCAGAATGTGTTCGCCAATCGAGACGTTTGGTGATATTGTTCTGGTTTATTTGTTGCGCTTTCATCCACGAACGAAAATAATCAGATAAATAGAAGAAAGTAGAACTATGCAGTGTATCTTCGATTTAGATATCTTTCTTACGATTTGTTTTGCGGCTTTCTCCTCCCAATACAGCAATCTGCCAGTGTTTGACTCGGGATGTACAGTCTCTCGCAAGGACTTCGTGTGGTAATTAATGATCCGCCTTCAAAGTATATCGACTTTTCACAACGAGGCGGGGTGGCTTTTTGTCACCGCAGCCGTGCGTCCATCTACAAGATGCGGTTCTTCCTTCGTCCATTACAATTTCCCCCGAAATGTGCGGAAGCGGCTGGGATCGCATGTGCAACACAACCACAACCCCCCTTTTCATCAGGAAAGGACCCTAAGCGTTCTAATCCTCTTGTCAAGTCCTAAGGTCACCTCACCCGTGCCTTGAGAGTCGAAGCCCATTCCAAATTTACTCAAGTTATCTCATGTAGGATCGGTTATGCCGTCGTGTGGGCAACTTGAGACGGAGCAACGTGAACGACAATGCAGCTACAAATGTCGATATTTTTCGTTTGATTCTTGCGATAGTACCCAAGGATAGCTGCTTGAGTCGAGACTACTTCGTTCCCAGCTGCAGTTTTCATTTGGATAGTCGAAGTCGGGGTCGATTGGTCGACTTATCTTATCCTTCAGTTTCAGACTCCGACTCGGCAAAACGGCAGGTCAAGTGTTTGGTGATATGATTAGGGTCCGTACATACAAAGTGTAGTAAAGTGTACACTACCACTTTTGGGCAATATTCTGACTCCGACCCTGCGCATGACCAATCTACCCAAATAATCTCAGTCACGTGATTCAATATCCGAACAGCGACACCCGAGTCCCGACGTGCACTTGACCAGGTGCATGTGACAGACGGGGCATATGTTGCGCAGGGCTGTCAGCCGCCTTCTTGCCGGGCCAACATCTTATCAAAGGGGCGTATCTTCTTCGCATCGATCATCATCCATATCAGTACTAGCGCATCCCTCTCTTTGTCACTTCACGACACGGAGAACCATGGCTTCACTTGCAGCTGAGAGGTATCTAGCAGACAAGGCGCCTCCAATTTGCAGAGTAGAAGTTTCGAAATCCTTCTCTCAACTCACGTTCGTCGCTCTCTTTCATTCACGCCAATGTTCTGACAGAAAATAGCGAAAAGGAGAAGTTGTATGCGCACTATGTCGGTGAGGCCTCATGGGCCGGGGCTCGCATCATTCAAGGCCAGTGGACGCCGCAAGCGACGAGCCTCTACGACCTCTTGATTCTCACTTTCAGCACCAACGGCAAGCTGACTGATCTTGGGGCTCTACAGAGCAAGTCTGGCGTCAGCCAGCAAGCCTTTGAGGACCTCCTTCAGTACACTACGCAGGTTCGCCCAAGCTCATCTTTGCATCGAATTACCATTTTCATCCGGCTATATCACAGGTCTTGCACAATTTGGTCAACTACAAGAGCTTTGGCTTCACCAAGATCATTCCTCGTATTTCTGAGGACGACTTTGCCGAGGTTGTCGCAGCCTCCTCGAACGCGTCTAATGCGGTTCCACTCTTCGATCAAGTTAGTCATCACAACTCTCTTGCTCCGAGCTGCGCGTGAACTTGACCAGCTCAAAGAGCATATATATTCGACGACGCCTGAAAGTTCCTTGTCCATCGGAAAGCGATCAGAGGGTCATGTGTCCAACTACTACCTTGGAAAAGTGATCACGGATGAGGAAGTCGCTGCTGTGCAACAGGCTGCCGAAAAGCTTGGGATTGATATCTTGAACACCCGGTAAAAGCCATTTTGTCCTGAATGACACGCCGCGTGATTTACCTCCCAAAGTGTTCGCAAAAATGGTCCAGGGGACTTTACGCTCCTTGTCGCTTCGGCTCAGAAGCAGCCTTCGACATTCCATGAGTTGCCCAGTCAAGCTGTCAATGCAAAGCTGACCGTCGAATACGGCGACTTTTCGGAATCGCTCACCAAGGTCGTTGCAGCCTTGCAGGAGGTGAGGTCCCTTGCTTCGTTATCGTGCCCGCGACTTAGATCGGATACAAACAGGCCAAGAAACACACGGCAAATGATAACCAAACTGCCATGTTGGATGGTTACATCAGATCGTACGTTTCTTTCTGGTGACAACTCTCGATGGATATTGAGCCTCTCCATAGTTTTGAGACGGGTTCCATCGAGGAGCATCAAAAAGGTTCAACCGCATGGGTCAAGGATATCGGACCTGTCGTGGAGAGTTACATCGGATTCATCGAGACTTATGTAGATCCGTATGGTGGTCGTGCTGAATGGGAAGGTTAGTGTGCGATACTGCTCACTTTATAGCCACTACTCAAGCCCTGCTAGGTTTTACTGCCATCGTCGACAAAGCTCTTAGCGCTAAATACGATAAACTCGTCAATGATGCACCTGAGCTTATCAAAGTTCTTCCTTGGGGGCCTGTATTCGAGGTAGATCGGTTCAAGAAACCAGACTTTACCGCTCTCGAGATTCTTCATTTCGCTACTGGGGGTGAGGTACATAGACAGAGCGAAAACAATCCGCTTACGTCTATTGATTTTTAGGTATACCGGCTGGAATCAATGTAGGTGGCTCGACATTGAACCCCTTACCTTCTAAACTACATTTTAGATACCAAACTACTATGCCATCCGAGAATCAAGTGGATTCAAGAATGTCTCGCTTTCCGTAAGCTTTCACGTCGTTTATTGGCAAATTATCTGGTTCAAGTCTGTTTTTCGCGCAGAATATCCTTGCGGCAAAAGCTCCTAGTGAGTCAGAATCCCTTATAAGATGGTATTTGGTCGAGCACCATGATTAATAATCTGAGCTATTGCCCAAACCAGACGAAGAAGTAACGTTCATTCACGAAAGTGACCTCGAGCTATACAACAAATGGGATTCCCGCGCGTTCGAGCTCCAGGTTGCGAATCACGAATTACTCGGGCACGGGTCTGGCAAGTTATTTACGGAGAATGCGGATGGGACGTTCAACTTTGATCCTGAGGTACTGTCGACGACTATTCTGATTCATTATGTGACTCACCTCGGTTTGTCGGAGTAGACCATCAATCCGCTCACTGGGAAGAAAGTGTAAGGTCCCGTTCGTCATTCCGTCCGTCCGTATCTGAACCCAGTTTCATATCTGATACAGCGCTACGTGGTACAAGCCTGGTCAGACCCCTGGTTCTGTCCTAGGGGAGATTTCCTCGTCAATGGAAGAATGCCGTGCAGAAGCCGTGGCGATGTATCGTGAGTCCCATTCCACCTACTGCGCACTCGGTCAACTTAACATTCCATCCGGCATAGTTGCAAACAACGACAAGATTTTGAGTATCATGGGTGTAAGTGGTTAGCCTCTCGAAGTGAATTCAAAGTTGATATTCTTTTCATCTTAATATAGTACGACAATCAGCAAGATCGCGAAGAGATCGTCTACATATCATTCCTCCTGATGGCTCGCAGTGGTCTTCGTGCGCTGGAGTTCTATGACCCATCGACAGGCAAGCACGGACAGGCCCATATGCAGGCTAGGTGTGTGAACCGGAATTAGTCACTCATGGTGTACGTTTTGACCCACGATTTCATGCAAGGTTGGGTATCACCAAATTCATGGAGCAGGGAGGCCTGGTAAAGCTTGAGACAGTCCGTGATGCGAAAGGGGACCTTGAGAATGCTTATGTCAAAGTGTGTCTCCACTAGCCACTTTTTCTACATCTTCCTGACTGTTCGCCCCAAGGTTGACCGCCAGAACGTCCTTCAGAATGGCAGTAAAGTCATGGGAGACCTTCTCCGTCAACTGCAGATACGTAAGAGCGTGGCTGATGGACCTGGCGCGAGGGCGTTCTACACGGACCTCACGACGCCACCCAAGGAATGGGTGACCGACCTGAGAGATCTCGTTCTGAGGAAGAAGCAGGTGGGTCGTCATTTTCCTTTCCGTGTGCGTGCCCTGACGGTGATATACTTGGTGTGCGATAGCCCCGTAAGATCATGCTTCAGGCGAATACGGTCGTCGTGAATGGAAAAGTCGAGTTGAAGGAATACACTTTGACGCCGGCGGGTTTGATTGAGAGCTTGATCGACAGGAATCTTTGAGGCAAATACCAAGCGTCATCAGCCATCCTGATTTTAAACACAGTCGACTATTTCCACTGCATTGTGTATAATCACCACTCACTGTGAAGTTCAACCACTACTAACAAGTTTGATAACGGAGGATGACTTAGCCTCGATCTCACGGCATCAGAAATAGATCTTGTGTGAGCAAGGTCGATGGACTGGTATAAGATAGCGAGAGCTCGTCCGCCTTTTGCAGGTCTTGGCCCACGATGACGCCTGTACCATCCGCCACACAATGGGGCTCCCCAGCTGCATCCAAACGAGCCTTCCTGATACACGGTAACACCTGCTCGTCTCACATGTGGGAGACAGTGGCCCAAAGGCTGGCCAAAGCTGGTTGGATCATGCTCCTCTATGCGTTCCGTGGTATGGTCTCATCGGCTCTTTGTTCGTCCAGGTTTCCTGGTGACAGCACCGAACATGCTGGGACATGGCAATCGACCTACCGACGACTTCCATCTCCACACGTTCGCTCAAGACCTGCACTCGACGTATTTCGCAAATGGATTCACGTACGACGTGATCATTGGGTATTCCCTGGGTGGAACTGTCACCCTCGCGCTCCTCCCGCTGCTCTCCGCTCCGCAAAACCAGAACAACGCAAAGGCGAAGACGGCGGTGATTCTCGTCGACCCTGGGATCGAGTTCAGCGATCAGGTGTTGGATGAATTTGACACGCAGTATGGGGGTGAGATACGGCACCCACGCAGTGTTGAAGGGTACATGGCGGACTATCCGACGTGGACACGCCAAGACGTGGTGTCGAGAATGGTGGGGCTACATATGGCGCAAAGCGGGCTGCCGAAACGGATATTCGAGGTGAGGGGAGATCTTGCAAAGGCCCTGCCAACGTGATCTGGCCGGGTTATGATCATGATCTTCACTTACCCTGTTTATTCTCCTTGTTCTCGTGGGTGGCGTGCCAACCACTGTAGCACATCAAACCGTTTGCGTACAGACATTTGTTCGATGCGATGCCGCCGCACGTCGAGATGACGGTCTTGATCGCGGATCCGGAGCTGAGCGATGTCTGTCCACCACAACTGGTGCCCGCTCATCCACAGATTCGGAGGGTAATTACGGTCAAGGGGAGTAGTCATTGGATACAGCACGAGGATCCCGACGTGATTGTGAAAACGGCAGTGGATGAGGTAGAGAGACTACAGTTGTAGATGGTTGTGGTGCCGTGTTGTTCAAACCTAGAGGGGTCGGTTTCCGTTTTTGTGTGTCAACCTAGCCTGTCGTTGCGCTCAGCGTACTCGACGATGCTCAGCGCGGTTGCGGCACGCAAAGCAGCGAAGGCAGCAGCGGAGGCATCTGTTGCGCCTTCTTCCAAACCCTCGTCACCTTTGCCTCCATCTCAGTTACCCTCACCGTCGCTAAAACCAACGACCGCTTCAAAACCGGACGAGAAAACGCCCTCGAAGCGGAAATCCCGTGTCTCGGCCAAAGTTGGGCCATCGAAAAATAAAAAGGTCAAAGTTGTTCATGCGCCTGCAAAGCCTGACCGGAATGCACGCTACTTTGATCCAGGCGACATGTCCAACGTACGGAATGGAACCACGGTCGAGGATACCGCTTCCAGAATCGATGTCAGTTCAGAGTCAGACTCTTCGTCTGGAGAGGAGATGGAGATACAGATGGATATCCCACCGCCTGTTGGACTCTCATCCATCTCCGTCACGACGGGCAAACGCGCCTGGTCACCAAGTCGACCCGTAGCGGATTCATCGGACGACGAAGAGCCTGGCCCGTCTGGCTCGTTTGATCCCGCTAGTTATCTGACCCCGTCGACATCGAGAAAACCTGAGCCTTTACCTCTGTCCACATTTCGCCCAGTGCTCAATCGCAATGTCTATCTAGTACCGGAGAACGAATATGCGACCAGCGGGGAGGCGCGCATCCTGGTCCTTCAACCCAACGAGACACTCGCGCTTGTAGGAACATATTCGTTCTGTGTTTTACAGGGCAGCCTTTCCCTTCTAGGTGTCACATTATCGCCATCTAACACCAAACACGTCGTCTTCGCTCCCCGGTCCTCACCAATACCGATCTTGTCATGGGCTACGTTGGATCGTCAGGGCTCTTGTACATTTCCGATCCCACCAGTCATCCGACAACAAGCAAAGACCACTGCAATATTGATTGAATATGCTGATACCGGCGTCGAGGGTCTCGGACGGATATGTAAAGTGTTTGAGAATGTCTTCAGGCCACTTCGAGGGTCAGACGCCGTCCCAGGCGTCGACCTCCCAGGAATATACATCGTATGTGTCTGGCGGTCCCTGAACTGTGTCGTTCAACTAATGCATTTCTTGAAAGATCAACCACGGTACCAAGGATATCCATCCGTTTGTGCTTCCAACCTCTTGGGAGGCTGCGCTTGCATCGATCGATGAGCGTCCAGACTCGGAGATAAATACTGCGCCAGTATGTTTGGTGAAAGGACCAAAGAAGAGTGGGAAGAGTACATTGGCTCGAACGTTGGTGAATCACTTGCTGAGTCGGTCAGTGCTCGTGAGCGTATGTTGTGTATAGCTTCTCATTGTTTTCATCCATCAAGATATCGTCGAGTTGCCTTCCTCGAATGTGACTTGGGTCAATCCGAGTTCACGCCAGGGGGTTTGGTGGCGCTCAACCTAGTGGAAAACTATGCCTTTGGTGAGTCGATCCGTCCTCAGTCGCATACTTGGTTGAGAATGATAAACGGCATGATTTTACAGGACCTCCATTCACGCATCCGAGTTTACCCTACCGTGCACAGTACATTGGATCCACCTCGCCGCGCGCGAGCCCTTCACACTACATACACTCGATCCAATCCCTGTTGGAAACATACAAGCTTGATTTGCAGTTTTCTGTATCAATTAATGAGCCCTTGCCTGGGGACGAGCGCATCTACGATGCCGTCCCGCTCGTGGTGAATACGATGGGGTGGACGAAAGGTCTTGGTACAGACCTGAATGCGCGGATCGAAGAGTTCGTCGAGCCCTCGCATACATTCGCAATCGATGGCGCCGAAGAGAGGGGGTGGCCAACGCCAATTCAGTCCCAACATGTTCCCCAAGTCCCAAGCATCTTGCCATTTACACAAAAAAGTGTTAGGCGATGTGTCAAGATGGAGGTCATCCCGACAGAGATGACAAACACATACCACACCGCGACGGACCATCGTCATCTCAACATCTTGTCGTACTTCCACGCCGTGTTTCCTGAACCGCCGACTTCCTCATTATTGGGACCAGTAGTCAAACAAATAACTGCAACCAGCTGGGATACGTCGCTACCGCTTTGTGCGCGGTATCCTTACGAAGTGAACTATACACAAGCGTTCGATCAGGTCTACTTGACCGGACCGGGGTATGAAGATGTGGTGCCGTCGGAGCTAACACGGGTACTCAACGGCGCTATCGTTGGACTTGTCTCGGGTAGTCTCGCCAACGCTTTCTCTCGACCCATACAATCAACGTCCCAAGAGACATCTTCACTGTCGTACACGCCTGCTGAGCCGCCTCCCGATCCGGCGCTCTCGATGTGCCACGGCCTCGCGCTGATTCGAGGGATACCACTCTCACTCAACTCGCGCTCGCCGCACATGCACATTCTCACACCCCTTCCAACATCGCTCCTCGCCCAAACACGTGTACTCGTCAAAGGCGAGATAGAACTACCGATATGGGGCATGCTCGACTTTCGGGAGGATGACGAAGGTCGGGTGGCAGGCGTCGAAAAGGGTCATGTGCCGTACTTGCAGTGGGGCAAGGGGGAGGGTGTCGGGGGTGAGAAACGGCGGGTGAGGCGGAATTTGATGCGGAAAGGACAGATGTAGCACGTCGTGGTAGCGAAACATGGAATCTGGCTTGAGCCCCGACGCGTCGACGATCTTGATGGTGGTGAGCTCGTAGATCCAGCTTCAATTTCTGTCACAGGGTTCAATTTACTACCTCAAACTTTCCTTTCTCCAGGCTTGTGTCGTAGATGTTATCTCTAAAATCTGCGACGGTTCATCTCGGGCTTAAACAGCTCTATCGGGGGATGCACTTGATCTCTCGCAGAACTCATTCTAAGTATTATCAACGACGGTTACGCCAGGACGCGGTAACGGCATTCCATCGTCTTAACTGGACCAGATTAACCAAAAGTTGGATTCTAAGGTCTTCCCTGGAAGAAAAGTCCGCCAGAGGCAATGTGAGTAAGACCTTAGAATCCAACTTTCGGTTACAAACCAACGTACCTTGTACTATGACATATAAGCCCACAGCGTGTCCTTCACCACCCAGACGAGGCCGATTCTGAATAGATTCGGTCGGAAATGCATTCGGACCAGCCACCATAGTAATCAACTGGTAAGCCGCTCCTGAGCGATGTCAGCCTCCGATCCCAATGTATAAAATCCCTCGCGCGTAGACATGCGGGGTCAGCTTTTTGGTCGTTCTCTCCCTGGTCGTCTCCAACGCCCACATCAACGACCGAATCGCCAACGCCATCATGACCCCCAAGGACGGGCATATCCCACGCTTCGTACGTCGCTCATGCTGCGTCGGATGGTATTTATTCATGGAGTTAACTTGGAACCTTAGACGGTGGCGAGATCCAAACCATTCGTGGTCAGCAGCATTGCCACGAAGCGGTACGCTCCTCCAACGACAAAGAAGGCGCCGATGCAGAAGTTGCCACCGATCCCGCCACCGACGCCGACCAAGGAACGATCGTCGGTCTCTCGTGGGGCTCCGACGAAGCAGACGCCCCGACCTGATCCTTTACCGACTGTCGTTTCGAAGGCGGAGCCGCGCCGCCCCTCGCCTAAGTCGATGCCGATGCCAGCGCCGAACAAGACCAAGGTGCAGAAGTCGCCGCCTTTGCCTCTAGCACCGTCTGCGGACAGGTCTTTGCCCGAGAAGACGTTCGTCCCAAAGCCGTTGAGGATCGTGCAGATGTTGAAGGAAGGCAAGCTCATGGGTGGGTGCCCGACATCTGTGAGGTCGACGCGGGTCACGACTGCGAACGAACTCCCACCCCGACCCAGTTGCGTTCCGCATTCCCGCATTTCTCGCTCTTCTGTTGGCGTCATGGCAGCTTCTAAGGGGAAGCAAGATGTTACGAGCAAGGTGTCCACTACTGGTCTTCGCAATCCAGGAAACACCCGCCAGAAGCCGTCTCTCAACATTGACACGGCCAAGACTGCAGCGCGCGTCAAGGTCACAGAAACGTTCGTCAAGAAACCTGTTGTGGCTGGCGACTGTCGTACCGGAATGCCGACTAGGAATCGGAGGTTGACACCACCACAGCCGATCGCCTATCCCCATGCTGTCGGGCCATCATCCCATGTCGTGTGGTCGCCACCGGCATCTCCAGATCTGTCTTCATTCCCGTCGCAGAGCTGGACGATCGTTGTCGATGTTGATGTCAAACAGATCAAGACACCGACGACCATCTGCGGCGATGGGACCCTCCCCAGCATGTGCGGCACGCCGAAATCAGGTGTCGCGGGAACGTCTCAGGATTCATGTGGATCTTCCGAGTCCGAGTCCGTTTCCTCTTCCCCTACATTATCGTCGTCCCCGACAGTCGTCGAAACCACGGCAAGTCCAGGAGAGCCCGTTGTTGAATCGGACGGTATCGTTAAGATCAGCAGCCCGAAGAAAGATCCATCCGTTGAGGTTTCGCACATGGTCTGTGCTGCGAGGATCATTTCGCCTTCGGGGAACGGTACTACTTCCTCGATGGCCACACTCGCGAAGGTGATGGACAGAAGCCAGGCGTCGTCGCCCACTAGGGTTTCGGACAATGGGAACAGAACCCGAATGACGGTTCGTTGTGCCTTTGAGATCGCCCGAGCTATCTTTTCGCCTTCGCGACGTGCGTCGCAGTCTAATACCGAGACTGCTGCCTCCAAGGCGATGGGTACCGATGCGTCGCGGATCCGAAAGTTGTTCATTCCTCCGCTCGACAAGGATGCGAAGGCGTCGAAGAATCCAACGACGCAGATCGAGATCGAGATGCTTAGAGCGCGGAAGAAAGTGGCGGGCGGTGGAGTAGTCGATCCCCGCTTGGATCGCCTTGGATCCCTCGCTGCCATGGCGATCGTCACGAAGCTCGGGACGTCCAGTTCAGACAGCCCCTGTAATGTTTGAAGCGTCAAGATGCGTGAAGCGGGGGTGGTGGGTAGTGTGGCGAGGTCTGGGGTGCACTTTCTTCTTCTTTCTCTTCAATTTCCGCCTTCTTCCGCTTTCTTTCATGGATTTCTTTCTTTTTCCGTGGCTTCCGTTTGCTCCCTCGCTCTCCCTCGACGGTCGAGTCCTGAGCTCCACCGACGCTCACGAGGCAACTGTCCTGATCCTTTCGACATCATCCCCGGGTCCACAACCAACCACCGTTTGACGACATCCAGACCGCCAACTTTCCCCAAGTCGATTAAGCCACTTGTACTCAGCTAGCGCCCCTCTCGCCGACGATTCTCTCGTCCCCTGTCGACCTTGGACGCCTGATGGTATGATCCACCCAATCATCAACGCTATTACTCACTCTTCGACCTTTCGAAGGCATATTCAGCTTCGAAGACTTCCGATGTCCCCTTCGACCTGAATGATACGATCCCTCAAAGACCACCGCTATGTCCTCTGCCGACATCCCTCGATCCTATCGAGTTTCCGAGTGCCACGTTCTCTCCAACGTTCCAAATACCAACCGTTTCGTCGCGTTTGACAACGTCGACACCATCATACGCAAGACTCGCGCATACCTCCGAGATCTCTCCGAAGAAGCCACGTATCGATTGCAATCGATACGT
>JBBPSC010001049.1:0-12006 GCA_038093395.1 Baorangia bicolor | reverse complement strand
AGATCAATTCTCTTTACCTTTCTGGAGGACAAGCGCGTAACGCTGTTCTCATGCAACTTTTTGCCGACGTTTGCAAGGTCCCGGTTATTCTTCCTGCGTCTTATTCAGAAGCTGTTGTGCTCGGCGCGGCAATCCTAGGGAGGATTGCTGCTGAGAAAGTAACGGCGTCCGAGAAAATGTGGAAGATAATGGTGAGTCTCGCATTTCGTGACGATGATCGTATCTTAATTTAGGTTCATACTAACGCTCTTAGGT
Source organism: Baorangia bicolor (assembly GCA_038093395.1). Classification (NCBI taxonomy): domain Eukaryota; kingdom Fungi; phylum Basidiomycota; class Agaricomycetes; order Boletales; family Boletaceae; genus Baorangia; species Baorangia bicolor. Next base: position 11,751 of record JBBPSC010001049.1, on the reverse strand, counting down.
TGAGATGACGCTCCCGGGTACCCTTGTGACACCTGCTCCATCTCCAAAAGTCAAGAAACTCCTTGATGCGAAGTACAAGATTTTCAGAGAAACCATCGAGATTCAGAAACGGTGGAGACAGCAAATGGAGGGGGCTGCTAGTTAATGATAAAATCGTTGTACACTGTGGACAGGGAATGGAAAGGGAAGAGGAACTGTAGATACCGGAGTGGGATGACTCATACCGTTTGAGTACGAACCTGGTTGAGCGTCAATATACGCCGTAGATCGTTGGCCGTTAATGATGTCTAAATTGTTACTTCACGACAGCGCCAACACCACGCGTCTTTCGTCGATGGTCTCCATTTGACCTCATTGCCTAAAATCCATCCTCCCCATCGATCATGATAATCTTTATCCGCCATCCCTTGTAATCATCGTCCATGTCATCGTCCGCCCAATCGAAATCCTGGTCCTCAGTGCCTCGTCCACTTACTTCAGCTCCGACCCCACCCCCTTTCAAAGAATGTTAGTTGGGAAACAGTTTCGGTCCAACGTGAAGGCTAGGAAAATCACCTTCCTCGATCCCGCCTGAAATATCGACGTCTTCGTCTTCTTGGAGTTTTTTCCGGAGCGCAAGTTGAGTTTCGTCTTCCTATTTCCGACGATAAGATTAAAGGTTTGTTCACTATAATTTCCCAGGAAACTCGCCAGATCGAACTCTGACTCTCCTTCTTCATACCAAACATTCTCGTCCGCTTCCTCGAATCCTCCTGCGAATGCACCCCATCGTTCAGGAGAGGGGCTATGCCAGATGAGAATGGTGCCTTGGTTGGTGGTTGAGGCAAGACGTGGCGCGGATGGGTGCCACTATGAGACAAAAAGCAAAGCGAAATAAGGATGAAATTATGGAAAGAGGGAGATGGACTTGCATGGACATCTATCAATGGTTCTCTCCCACCATCTAACGCGCTCGCAAACTGACCATCATTGGAGATATCCCATATGTAGATCTTATGCGTCGCTGGGTCTGCTGCACCTATAGGGGGGCATCCAAAGTGGAAAGCATGCAGGGTAGTGACTACATAAAATAGAACAATGAGCTGCCCAATTACATACCTCCTGCTAACCACTCTCCATCCGGACTGTATGACATTGAATGCCACGCAACTTTCGAGATCGGATCGTTAAACTTGTGTGTAGGCTCTAATTCTGTCTCAAGTATCGGGTGAGCGTTTATGGAGACAGAACTGGTTTCAGAGGCTGTAGCACCATTGCCGTTGGAGTTCGAGTTTCGTCCAATGGTGTATTCGACGGGGGGAGAGGTGGACGACAAAACGCCATTTCTAGCGGAGGATGGCGGCGGCGAAGGATAGCTAGGAAGCGTAAACTGGCGAATGGTTCTATCAGATGAATTCGTCGCCAGACGCCTTTGGACACCAGGTAAGTCGCAGGGAAAAAGTAGGCTGCAATGCTACTCAGTACTCACCGACCTCCCTTGGCAAACTCGAGGCCCTTGATGACACCTGCACCGGATATGCGATGTCTTGCAATAAGCTACGAGGAGAATGTTAGCTGCGTACTTTCACAATCATGCAATCTCAATCTCGAGGGATTCGAAAGAATGGACGACCGGAGCGGGGGGTGGGTTCGGTCGAAACTGGGCATCCGTAACTCACCCCTTTTGTTCGGACATTAAACACGTACACTGTACCCGCCGAGGTACCAACGAAGACATGTCGACCTGTTGGATCGAACCGGGCGGAGGTCATTATGGCCCTAATATACGAGCATATGAATTTCGGACAGAAAACCACGAAGATCGACATGAGCCATTTGGGATGGTACTGAGGAAGTGAAATGAGACGACGCACCGTGCCCTCTCATCATCTTCGTCCTCATCGCATAGCTCGAACCGACCACGGTGAATGTTGCGCAAATCGACGATATATGCTTCGCCTGTACTTAGAAGGGCGAGTATAATACGACTTGAGATCGAGTCAACGAGGACATGATCGTCAAGATGGGCCATAAAAGCTTCGACAAACTTGCCCACCTGTTCCTTGGGTGAAAGCTTGCTGCGACTACAGGTGCATCGAATCTAATAGTTGCATGTCTGTGAGGCGGGTCGTAAGGTGACGCGATATCCCAAATAATGATGTTCCAATCTTTGGAGGCAGTGAGAACGTATCGGGAGTTGCGTGACCAGCTGCGACGGTGAGTGTCGTGCGCAAGTTACGAGGCTGGCTGGACGCACTCTATGGCGGTGACGCCCTTTACATGACCCTCACACCACCTGATTGTAGCTCTCGTATCAAGGTCCCATATAACGGCTGATCCGTCACTACGTGCAGCTGCCAGAAGCTGCCCAGAGGGGTCGAAACGGGCAAACGAGGCACCCGATACAAGCGAGGTCTGTACCGTTGTGGGGTGGGTGATGATAAATGGATCTGTTAACCGAACAACATAATATCAATGTGATTGAAGTGCGATGCACTTAACGAGTAGGCGTACTAAGGAGAGATGCGTTCATGGCCGTTGCAAGTTGTTGTCGTGGTCTTGAAATAGATGGTTCATTGGATGGTTGAAGGTGTCCGGACTCCGAATCAATGATGGCCGCCAGCCTTCAGCAGACGCTTGACTCGCTCATTGTTCCCGCTGCTTTTGCACGGCATGACAAGATAGCGGACATGACCGTCCTGGCCAATCTATACGCATGGAAATCGAATACGGAGCCATTGCTCACCGGACTGGACTCGTTGGACGTCTCTGAGCTTTCGACTTCTGAATTGGCTGGTCTCGTTTGCGTTCTTGCCCCGTTGACAGCGGTAGCCCAGTGGTCCTCTCCGGCGACACGCCCACTCGCATCTGGTACCCCGCTCGGTCTTTCGAGACACTCCCTCACTAATCTTCGTTACAGCTCTCCTTGCCAGAATCCCTACTTCTGACCAATTGATCGCCTACATTTTGACCCAGATCGTTAAACCTCTCTTCGCTCCAACTCCTCATCCACACCTTCACACATCCACAGCGCGGATTCTGCCTCGTCCAGCAGATGTACAGGATACGTATATCGAGCAACCATGGAAGGAACATCCCGGCCTAGATGAGGATATTCGTTGGTGTCTCCTAAATACAGAGGTCTGGTCTGTCTATCCACTGGTGTACACGGTGCTTGCTGATAGCTCTGCTTCATCACCAACTAGTCCTCGGCATACGAAACCGCATGGCCACTTTTTTTACCCCCAGTCATGTCCTTCCTAGATGATTACCAAGTACCCGACAAGCTCCTTGGAATCCGTCTGGTTTCTGATATGCTAACTCGCGTGCCTCCGGATTTACTCCTTCGAACCGGAGTAGATGCGCTGATGTTCACCGTGCGTAGCATTTTACTGTTCTCACACGATATCTATACGCGCTGTTGAAATCTGACCCAGTCTCTCACAAATTCCTTGTCACACCTCAGAGATCAGTCAACGCCAGACCTCATACGTTTCGCCATTACGACCACCCTTCAGCTCATTGACCTCACCACCCCCTCCGCGTTTCCTTCATACGGCATTTCGCCACATGACGACAACGAACTCCAGGGTATACCGGCCGCAGTACTCACACACCCCCTGTCATCATCGCAGTCTAAGTCGCTATCCACTCGCTTTTCCCGACTTTCCACTCTCCTCTCTTTTTCCCTGCTCGGCACAGTTATAATGTACACGCCTACATTCATCCCCGTTTCGTCCTCAGCCCCTGATCCCGATCCCTTCGCCGATCCGGAACATGCGGACATCAATACCGTCCATGTCCCAGAAACTCTCTTGCAAGCGCCGACGCTACAAGAGCGAGCTTTTAATCCAACCCTCGTCGCAGCAGCGCAAGCTTTAACGCCCGTCTTGTCCGCGCTTGGGATAGGGGGTGTTCGTTTCCTAAAGGGTATTATCCCTGTCTTAGCCGAATGGCTTACCTTACCTCTTCCCATTGTTGCTGCTGAAGCTGGGGGTGTTCCCAATGACAATGAGGAAACTTCTCCACACGATGCGGGAAGGTCATTACATCATGGCTCAGAATCATCCACAGCAGATGTTGGACTTCACCTTGCCTCATTATCCAGCTTGTCTGTCCTCTTCCGCACCTGTACCCCCCGAATAGGAGGGTGGTCCACAACAATCATTGATGCCCTTGGACGGTGTTGGGTTGGGTGTCTGGATGTTGAGAGTCAGAGAAGAGATAATACTGTTTTAAAGGACAATCTGTGTGTTTTGAAGAAACAGCTGAAGGAGACAGCCATTCAGTTAGCAGAGGTGTATCCTGGTGCTAAGGTATGTCCAATTGTGATTGTATTGATATTCCATATTTTTATGTACATGATTCTCCTTTGTTCTCTTTCAACTTCACCTGCTCTCTAGCTTTATTTTTGTATTATTGTCTTCATTAGTCATTCACTCACAATTTTGTATCATAGGATGAGTATGCCATTCTATTGGCATGGAATAGATCCCTTTTTGAGGGCTTAGTAGGAGGAATCTGATCAGTTTGGGATGGACATTGGTTGACATATGAATGGTAAACACCAGCAAAAAAGTTGGTTGAAATACTTTTTCCATTTCCTAGCTTGGAAATGCTATTTGGAATCCTGCTTGATTAATGGTAAGTTTGAAAACTGATACTGAGTTCTGTTGTGTATGCATGTGTAACTGAAAAGAGGAGTTTCCTGTGCCATCCACAACAGAAAGATAATTCTGGTGATTTTTCATAGCATTGATCTCCATTGGTTTGTCACAGCCACCATAAGTTCTGGCACCACTCGAGCTTTCTTTTTGTGCATTGTTACCCCAGGCACACCCCTGGTTGCTCTTGATGTGATAGTCAAAGGCTTCCTCAGCATTGCTGATCCTTTGGATGACTTTGATGTACATGTCCACCATATCCTGTCTTTCTTCAGTGATGAAGACCCAGTGGATGATCTTCTCCTTGACATTCTTTTCAAGCAGGAAACAGCCCATGGCATCTCCTATGTTGCTTGTTTTGTATAAGGACAACCACTTAGTTAGGAAGTCCTCAATTTGCTGTTACAGTTTTTCTTCTTTATTGGTCTACCTATCTTGTTGTCTCTCAACTAGTCACTCGCATGTGGCATGGTAAGTTGGCTTCTATCTCTTCTGCTTCATTAATCCTCACTGACTTCTCTGATATTTCCATTACCTATTTGTTACCTTGATTTCCCCCACTTGGACTTATTCTTCTCCACAGTTGCCTCTCTCATGATGACGAGTTCTCCAATCTTCCACCCATTTCCATTTGTTTAGTAAGCCTGGTCTGTGCACATCCCCTTTCTTGACTATTTAAGACCTATGTTGTACTGTTCATATTTTCCCATTCTTGATCTGCACAATACTAGTGTACTTTCTTAAAATCACCTGGAAGTCTAGCTTCCCTCTTAGTCTTGCCATAGTCCTCTAGCGTGACTCATTGTTGATGCTCTCCTCCTAAGCTCAAGACCTAGAAACCCTAGGCACCCTCGTATTAGCCCAGAGCCCCTGGGTATCCTCGCCTGGCTTTCTTAGAAGCCCTCTCATCCTCAAACCTCATTATCCCTGTAGCTCCTCAGACATCAGTCTCTTTGTGAGCATCGCCTGATGAGTATCCTTGTTGAATGAGTTCCTCTTTGTATGCCTTGTGTAACAAAAGATCAAGATCTCTGTGGTCCCACCTCTCCAGGTGAAGGACCTTTACTGTTATGCAAAGTGTACACAAGAAGGCTCGCTCAACAAGGATACTACCCTAGGTGATACTCACAGGGAGACTGACGTCTAGGGAGCTGCAAGGATAGTGAGGGAGACGAGGACTGAGGGACCAAGGGTCAAGGATTCTTGGGATGAGGATGAGGTGATTGAGGCTAGACCTAATGCTGCTCAACAGAGTTGCCTAGGGTTTCCAGGACTTTTATCAAGGACTTAGGGATGAAGAGTGAAGTGACAGTTTCCAAGGTGATTCAAGAGATGACACTTGTATTGTGTAGATCAAGAATGGGAAAATATGAATAGTACAGCATAGGTCTTAAATAGTCAAGAAAGGGGATGTGCACAGACCAGGCTTACTAAACAAATGGAAACGGGTGGAAGGTTGGAGAACTTGTCATCATGAGAGAGGCAACTGTGGAGAAGGATAAGTCCAAATAGGGGACATCAAGGTAACAAATAGATAATGGAAATATTAGAGAAGTCAGCAAGAATTAACAAAGCAGAAGAGATAGAAGCTGACTTACTGTGCCATGTGTGAGTGACTAGTCGAGAGACAACAAGATAGGTAGATCAATAAAGAAGAAAAACTGTAAAATTACCCCCTTCATACCATTGAGCTCCTGGCTCAATAGCTAATAGCACTTGTCTCCTGTACTTATGTGCTGGGGATAGAGGGCCCTCCATAGGTGGCATGTTGCTGGGAAGGGGAGAGTGTTAAAACAGCTGGAGCAGCTGGAGTCCAGTGTAAGAAACTATATTGATAAGTCTAGTAGGGTGGTACAAACCTAGAGTCCAGTGTAAGAAACTGAGAGAAAGCAAAGTACACTGGACTCGAACAAAGGCAGGATGAGTCAACATAAATAAACAATAACAATGTGCCACAATGTGCCACAACTGATAGGTCACCTGAAAGCGCACCAAGTGGTGCACAATCAATATAAGTAACACTCTCCCCTGATTGTGCAACTCTACACATCTTTGAATGCTCCTAATCCCATCAGCTCACAGAACTTGTTCACCTTAACACAAGGCAATGCCTTGGTGAGGAGATCAGCTGGCATATCAGCAGTGGGGAGGAATGTGGGCGAGATGAGCTTCTGGTCAACAACATCTCTGAGCCAGTACCAGCGCAAATCAAGGTGTTTCATGCACCCATGATGCTCAGGGTGTTTGGCAACCTGAATGGTGGACTGGTTGTCCATGTACAGTGGAGAGGGTGCTGTGACATCGAAACCTAGCTCAGAGAGCAGCTTGTGCATCCAGATGATCTCCTTGCCCACTTCACAAGCAGCCATGTACTACACTTCTGTTGTAGAGAGTGCAACAATGGGCTGACGCTTGGACATCCAGGAAACGACATCAGAACTGATTTTGACCACGAACGCACCAGTAGATCGGCCAGAATCCTTGCAACCACCATGATTGGCATCGGAGAATGTCAAGAAGAGCTGGGACTGGGATGCATCTGGGGCATATGTGATGGCATAGTGAGTAGTGCCCTTGATATAGCGAAACAGGTGCTTAACAGCGTTCCAATGGGCGACACCTGGATTGGCAGTGAAGGAGGTGAGCTGGCCAACAGCATATGTGATGTCTGGACAAGTGGTGCAGAAGAGGTACTGCAGAGAGCCAATAGCGCCACCATAGTTGATAGATTTGATGAATGAGTGCTCCTCTGCTGTCCTAAGGCTCTGCTCAGTTGAGAGACAGAGACCTGATTCCATGGGAGTGCTGACAGGCTTGGAATCAGCCATGCCAAAGCAAGTGAGCATGTCAAGGCAGTACTGTGGCTGGGAGATGGTGAGGGAGTGCTTGGAGTGGTCTCAAGTGATCTTGATGCCAAGAATCTCAGTGGTTGTGCCGAGATCACACAGTTTGAAGTGAGAGTATAGATCAGTGATTGTGGCCTTGATGTGATTGAGAGATTTGGATGCAAAGATCATGTCATCCACAAACACAGGCAGGAGGATGTGGACATCACCTTGGACATAAATATAGAGGGCAGCATCAGAGTATGTCTGGGTGAAGCCCATGAACTCGAGAGTGGTGCACATCTTGCGATTCCAGTGATTTCTGCCTTGTTTGGTGCCATAGAGTGCTTTCTGGAGCAAGCAAACAGTGTCGTTCTTGTTCCCTTCAACAAAACCCTCGGGCTGCTCCATGTACACATCATAGTCCATTTCGCCATTCAAATAGGCATTGGAGACGTCAACAGACCACAAATGGAGGTCGTGGATGGCTGCTAGGGCAAGAACAACTTGGAGAGTGGGGAGGTGTACAGTGGGCGCAAATACCTTGATATACTCGAATCCAGGTCGCTGTAAGAAGCCTTGGGTGACCAAATGAGCCTTGAAGTGGTCAAAGGAGCCATTAGCATGATGCTTCTTAGTAAAAACCCATCTCAAGCCAATAACTGGGCGATCCTTCGACCTTGGGACAAGGGACCATGTGCCATTGCTGCTATGTGCAGCCAGTTCATTTAGAGCAGCCTATCTCCAGTCAGCTGCATCCTCTCTGTGCATGACCTCTGCAAAAGACCTAGGATAGGCAGCACCATTGGTGAAACAACTCTCCAAGCTATAAGCTCAAAGGTTGCACGAAGAAAGGCTAAGACTTTAAAGGTGAAAAGATGGAGGAGAAAGAGTACTACAACTGGGACCTTGGAGAGGAAAAGACCAGAAGAACTAGACTGGAGTTCTCTGGTGTTGCATTCGAGGTTTATATACTACAACAGGTATTTGTCCATGTATACGCTGTATCTACGATTGCAATGCATTGTCCGCATGTGTGGGAACGGAATGGAAGCATAGAAGCATAGCATGAGGCCAACATGCTGTGTGGCAGAATGGAAGAGAAAAGAAGCATAAAACATGTGATGTGCATGTTAAATCAAAATGGAAGAGAAGCATGATATAATAATAACCGGCACGGAGATGAAGTGAAAGATGTGAACTCCGTGACAGTGTAAGGGGATCTTAGATCCGTGTGAAGAGTTGAGTGTCCATGCTGACTAAGCAGCAATTGCACGAAACAACTAAGTCCATGTAAGTTGTAAGTAAAGCATTCACGATAAGATAGACGATTAGATCCTAGGGATCACGCGACGCGATAAGATAAGATAAGATCAGAAAAAGTGACATGTGAAGGGTGAAAAATGTAGACCCGTAACAATTGGCACCCAAACAGTGAGCAAGGTCAGCATCTTCATTAGAAGGATTCTCCTCATCTGAATCGTGGTCTTCCAACTGTGCAGGGCTGAGTTTCCACCATGCTTGAGGTGGGTGGTGATTCCTGTGAGGCAATCGAGTGCCAATGCCGACAGGGCTGGGTTCAGGAAGAGGTGCAGGTGCAGGAGGCAGTGTGACTGGCATTGTTATGCTTTTTCCTTTTTATCATTCTATTTACCTTGTTACTTCGCGACTTGTCACTCGTACGTGGCGTGGTAGGTCGGCTTCCATCACTTCTGCTTTGCTAATCCTTGCCGACCCCTCCAATATTATCATCACTTATTTGTTACCTTAGCTCCCTTACATGGACTTATTCTCCTCCGCAGTTGCCTCTCTTATGATGACGAGTGTTTCCATCTGTTTCCATTTGTTTCCATTCTTTTAGTCAGCCTGGTCTGTGCGCATGCTCCCCACCTATTTAAACCTATGCTGTATCGTTTGTACCTCTATTCTTGATCTACGCTACACAAGCATACTTTCTTGGATCACCCAGAAGTCAAAGCTTCCTCTCCTAAAGTCCTTGTCCTCATCTCCAAGCGTGACTCATTGTCAACGCTCCTCTCCTCGTCCAAGACCTAGTAACCCTAGGCATCTTCATATAAAGTCCCAGCGCCCCTGGGCATCCTTGTTAGTCACTTCGAGACTCCCTTGTCCTAGTATCTCGTTATCCTTGCAGCTCCTCAGATGTCAGTCTCTTCGTGAGCATCGCCTGTGGAGTATCCCTGTTGAATGAGACTCCCTTGGTATGCTTCGTGTAACAAAAGATCAAGAATCTCCGTGGTCCCACCTTCTCAGGTGAAGGACCTCTATCATAGCCACCATGAGTCGCTTCAGACTATTCCACAGCCCTGACAAAGACAACGACATCAAAATCCCCGACGTAGAAAACCTTGCCACATCAGAAATCCCTGCCCCACCCAGCTTCAGACAACATTGAATCCTTGGACCAGCCAGGTTGTCAACACCACTAGCACCCCTACCCAGAGCATCTACACCCCCAGCATCTCCACCTTGTCCCACATCGCCAACCATGTCCACCAGAACCCCAGAACTCAAGGCGGCCCTCCCAGCCAACTTCTCAGGTCAGTCCAATGATGCCCCCCAATGGATCAAAGCCATGAGGGCTTACTTCACCCTCAACGCCTCCCTGTACACCACTGACAGAGACAAGATCATGACCACCCTCAACAAGATGAGCGTAGGAAGAGGCGCCTCCTTCGCTGAGATGTGGTATGATAAGATGGCCAACTCGGCCACTCCTAACAACGAGAAAACCTTCGACTACTTCACCTCCAACTTCGAGACCACCTTCTACCCATTCAACACCAAGTCCACAGCTCGCCTAAACCTCACTAAGCTCACCCAGAAGTCCACTCGCCTCCCTGATGGAACCACTGACGATGGTTTCCAACAATACATCACCGACTTCCAGAACCTCGCCTGTAAAGTGGGAATTACTGATGAAGTCACCCTCACTGACCAGTTTTCCATTGGACTAGATCAATGCCTTGTCGGCATGATCCTCTCCATGTCCACCCCTCCTACTATGCTCTCCAAGTGGATTGAGCAAGCCAAGACCTTCCACACACAGAAGATGCGCATCCTCGCCCTCAGGAAGGGTCATCTCCAACCCTCGTCTTCTCCTCGCCCTGCAAAGGACCCCAATGCCATGGATGTTGATGCTGTTACCATCACCAAACTTACCCCTGCGGATCAAGCTCGATGCATCAGAGACAAGCTCTGCTTCCATTGTCGCAAACCTGGCCACAGCGCCCCAAACTGCACCCAGTTCACCTCCTTCTCTAAGACCCCTCAACACCCCCAGAACATTCGCACCACGGAAACTTCCCCTCCTAAGGAAGAAACCCCCACCCCACCTCGCTCCCACCTCAATGAGTATGTCAACTCACTTAAAACCTCTGGCAGAGACGAAGGAGAAATCCTTGAAGTTCTCAAGACCTGCTATGAAGAACCATCCGAAGAAATCACTTTGGTGTCCCTGGCACGCATCCAGAAAGCACGGGATTTTTAAGAAGGGAAGCTGCCTCAACGTCTCCTTCCCTTACAATGAACCATGTACTTGTAGCACCAAAGAATGACAGAACCTTACGTCTTCCCATCTCACTACAAGGAAAGAACCAAACCGTTGAAACCACTGCCCTCATTGATTCAGGTGCAACTGGAAACTTCATTGACCCTTGACTCCTGCCCCCAGGAAACTTCAAGACCTCACCACTTCCCAACCCTATCATCGCCTATAACGTTGATGGAACCCCCAATCAGAAAGGAATCATCAAAAACAATACCCTCGTTCCCATCTATTCTAGCTCATTTTCGGACACCAAAAGACTCATGGTGACTCATCTTAGTTGCCCCCAGGTTATACTCGGAATGCCCTGGCTCCAGAAATGGAACCCTTGGATCAACTGGAAGCACTTTACCCTCAACATTGACCCCATCTCCCCCAAAGAACCCCTCTATTCCAATTGGTTTGACCCCGATCCTGATCACGAAATCGCCACTTTGTTTGCCCAATGGTATCCCCAAGGGGTTGAGTGGTCTTCTTATGAGTATCCTCCCTCGAACGGAACCGAAGGGGAACACATCAACAAGGTCACCATATCCACCCAACTCAACATTGCTGAGAAACCTAAGGAAGTATTCATCCCAGACTTTTGCAAAGACTACACCGATGTGTTCTCAGAAGCCATGCACTCCCAACTTCCCCCACACCGATCCTTCAACCACACCATTGAGCTCAGAGACACCTTCACCCCCAAGGTGGCCAAGGTGTATCCCCTTAACCC
>JBBPSC010001048.1:0-12010 GCA_038093395.1 Baorangia bicolor | reverse complement strand
GGTATGGTGGGGATGAGTCGACGGAGCCGAGGGTGTATGGGACTCTTATGTGGAAGTATTGTGTGGGAGGGCAGCTGAACGCTGTGAGCAGTGCTACTGAAGCAGCTTGCTTGGTTTTCAGGATTGATGGAACGGTGCGAAATCCACAGAGCGAAGCAGTACGTTGTCTCTTCGATGCTTGCTTGCTGAACCAACGGAGCATTATCATAGCAAATCCTGGACCACCCAACGCAGCTCAACGGGCCCTGGGGGTAGAGGCATACTTGACGGTAACGAGATGTAAATCTGCGAAAATGAATCTGAATGTCCTGATGATAGGAACTTAGTGCATCATTTGTTCAGTACACAAGCGCTAATACCTTCAGACTCGGCACGTGAGTGACAGCCTCCTTGTCGCTGAATACGCAATTCCCCTAGATACTATTCATAAGTATCAATCTCAAGGAAATGAGAAGCCCCATGTGATGTCGTTCACATGCCCACAGCACGGGTATGTTTACTCTGCTTTCCCAGTCTCAGGGTGCCACTGGAGCAGACGTGGAAAAACCTACCCAAAATTCTAGATAGTGTCCAAGAAATGACACACTCAGCCATAAGTTAAAGGGACGCGGGGAGGTTCGAGTAATCAAGCAATGACTGACTCAAAGATTCTCCCCCCGGAAAAACCACTTTCGCTTGCCTCCACCAACGAAAATGTTGGTAATCGGTGGTTCTGGCAATTCCGCAAACGGGATGATAGCAATCTTGATCAAATTGCAACCCAGCCATCTGTATTTGACGATCCCGTTACCTTGGAGGCTTATCGCCCTCCCCCACAGTACGAGAATGCTCATAGGTTTGATCCCAATGCTCGTTGGACGTGGCGAGAAGAATTGGTTAGCATGATACAGTTTCTAGCCAGCGCAGATAACTGAAAAATCCGATAGCGTGTCGTCCGGAAGATTGACATCCGTATCACGATCTGGGCCTGCATCATGTTTTTCGCGCTTGACTTGGACAGAACAAACATATCGCAGGCGAACACAGACAACTTCTTGCAGGATCTACATCTCACGACGAACGATTATGACCTCGGGAATACCTTATACAGACTCTCATTTCTAATTTCAGAGTTACCCTCGCAGCTTATCTCGAAGCGAGTAGGCCCAGATGTATGGATACCAACTCAGGTATACTGCATATTTATTGGCAACACTCCATAGTCGTTGAGACAGCGCCTAGATAATTCTCTGGAGCATTGTTTCGTTCTGCCAGTTCTGGCTTACTGGACGCGCTACCTTTCTGGCAACGAGGCATGTTAGTCGCACCAATATTGATCGTAAATGCTAACTTGTTGCAGGTTCCTCCTTGGGTTCTTGTCGGGCGGTTTCGTCCCCGATGTTGTGTTATACCTGTCGTATTTCTACACCAAACGTGAATGTAAGAAATACATTGTCCCTTTCATCGACGGTTCCTCAAACTTTTACAGTACCCATACGCTTAGCATGGTTCTGGGTCTCAAACTATCTGACCGTCATGGTTAGCGCGTTTCTTGCAACTGGGATATTTTTCATAAATTCTGGTTACGGCGGGTGGAGATACCTCTTCCTTATCGAGGGCTTGGTTTCGTTCGCCATTGGAGTTGGCTCTATCTTTTTGATGCCTCCTGGACCAACGCAAACTAAAGCGTGGTTTCGACCCCGCGGGTGGTTCACAGAACGAGAGGAAACCATCATGGTCAACCGGTTTGTTCATATTCGCATTATTCGGCAGCCACGTACACCTAAATCCGCCTCTAGGGTACTTAGGGATGATCCTACGAAATCCGATATGCATAACCGTCAAGGTCTCACACCACTTATGATATGGAAGTCCATATGTGATTGGCGGATGTGGCCTTTGTATATTCTCGGAATAATGCACATGAGTAGGTTCTGTTCTCTCTGGAGGTGCATTTATTCACAGAGCTAGTTCCCGTCGGGCCTCCTCAAACTTACCTGACGCTAACCCTTCGCAACCTTGGCTTCACGACCACACAATCCAGTCTGTTAACTCTTCCTAGCACTACCATCGGACTTTTTAACCTTCTCATCACGTCGTACTTCGCTGAGCGCATCCAATCTCGCGTTCTAGGCGCTCTCGTCCTCCAGATCTGGGCCTTGCCCCTCCTTATCGCTCTTCGGTCGTTTGGTCTTACAACTAATCAGTGGGACTACTTTATTGTGGTGACATTGATAACCGGTTTTCCATATGTCCACCCCATCCAGGTGGGCTGGGCTTCAAGAAATTCAGGGAGCGTGAAGACAAGGACCATAAGTGCCTCTCTTTATAACATGTTTGTTCAAGCAGGGGTTATCGTCTATGTATGTTTGTCGTTTGGAAAGTCGGCGTGACCGTCGCTAGCGTTCTAACGATTTGCTTGAAGGTCAATATCTACAGAGCAAATGATGCTGTGAGTGATGTGCCACCCACACGTTTGCAGCCTGAACTGATGTTTTTCTGCAACAGCCGCTCTGTTCGTGTCACTTCCTTCGCTCACCCTTGAAACACGCTGATGGACTACAGATAAACGAGGGAATCTAGCTCTCATATTGATCTGCAGCGCGAATATAGTGCTTTATTTCCTCACGTTCATCTTTTACCGCGAAATGAATCGCTGGAGAGACCGCAAATGGAATATGATGACAGAAGAGGTGCATTTCCTTTGAAAATGGGGCGACTTCTATGGTTGACATGCTATAAACAGGAGCAAGCTGCATACATCAAGACGACCAAAGACGACGGAAATGCACGACTTGACTTCAGGTTTGCATATTGATGGCCATCGGGGAATGGCTACAAGTACGATGATACACGCACCACCCTTAGACCGCGAACTGGGTCGAGACAATCCGTTTTATGTAAACTTGGCTTCCGTGTATGTACTACTAGATCTGGCAGACGAAAATGTTGCGCAGAGTTTCCGGAACAGAATATATGCAACGGTCATCAAGCGATAAAATTACTCGACTGGTTTGCGGATGGGCTAGTAGGTCATTGTACACGCAGAGCCGAGGAGTCCAAGGAATATTTTTGAGCAAATCGCGTCCGTGTCCGAGTCGGGCCCGATGTGATGAATGGTTGTTTACACGTGTTGTTCAAGGGCCTTGGAACCTAACAAACCAAAATAACGCGGGTTTCGTGAGTCTTAATCACAGCAACGCGTACCGCGACCCTCCACCAGAACCTCACCCATTCAGCAATCTCCCTCTCGAGAGGTACACGGATTCTGACATGAGCAACAGTGTGCTATTCTTCACAGATCCGGATGATTTGGATGCATCTAGGGTACCTGCAGAAAAAGTCCAGCATTTGGAAGGCGTCACTGTAGACCTTCGAAGATCTACCCAACCGGAAGTTGTTTCGATCTCGTCTCAACAAGTCCGTGAAAAACGATTATTTTTTCCTGATAGTGACGACGAGAACATTCCGACTTTCGAAGCTCCACTAAACTCTATCGCTGCGGTGACTCCCTTAGCGACAGGTGCAACCGATGACTCTGGAAGCGACCTCGAGCTGCCCTCTATCGAAGAGGTCCCACGCGCATCGAGCGTCAGCAGTATGTCTTCTGTGGTTTCGAGGGACTCCTCACCTCCTCTTCCTCCTCGGACCACCATTCGGTCATCCCCACCTCCAGCCAAGAAAAGGCGCCTTTCATTGTCTGCACAGCCTAAACATGCCACCAAATCAGATGACACATACCTAGGGACTTTCTTAGTTCCCAACGCTTGGAGCACGGTCAAGGGCAAAGGTTATATTAAACCAGGGGACGAGGTCAGAGTTGAAAGGGACAGCCCTGAGGATACCAGTGCTGCAGCGACAGCCTCAGTCAAAGGAAAGAAGAAGCAACTCACCCTGAAGGCGATGCTGAGGTCCCAGCCGATTAAAAATGTGAAACGGAGGACAGATAGTATTGTCCGACTTACAAATAAAGGAGGGTTCGGTAAGTACACTGTTGTGTAATGGCAGCAGGCTGTATAACCGGGGTTGAAAGAATTCGGCCGACTACCGCAAGATATCGCCGGATGGGTATCAAAGTTATTGGACATGGGTAATTCTGTTGCTGTTGGCCCATTTCTCGCGGTCATATTCACCCATCCACCAAGGTCTGATCAGCTTCAGGGGCAGTACAATGGTCGATTGCCCGGTTGCCCTCTACTCAGGTGCAGACATGATCGTCTCCCTCTCTGTTTATGTTTCCGCTTCGGCATTCAAGCCCGTTAATGCATCGGACGCTTCCATACATCCAAAAGCGATGTTCGGACAAGGGAAGGAGACCGAGGGAGAACAATCTCTCCGTGAACGAAAAACAGCGCTCCTAGCCTTATTCGACGTTGTTGGTCTTCAACCCCGTGCTGGCGCGCGAGCTTTAAGCATTGACCAAATTGCCGATGGCGATGAACTACAAAATGGAAAGTCCGCGCAGAAACCGGCAGGGACAAAGAAAACGAGAACCGAAATAATAGGTGACGGAGAGGAAATCGAAGTCGAAGAGGGCGAAGAGTTGTCTGACAATCAATTGGACCTAATTTACCGAAGGTGATCGAACTATGCCTCCATACACGGCACCATCTGATTCCATGTCTACAGGGCACAGCAACACGACCAGACCATGACAGAAATGAATCCTCCACCGACATTTACGCTCACATTAAGGGGGTACCAAAAGCAGGCACTGACGTAAGTCAACTCTTGCCTAGGCCAACTGTGTACTTACCACAGAGCAGGTGGATGCACTCTATGGAGTCAGGCGAAGTCTCCGCGAGAGAGGCAACGTCCATGCACCCTCTGTGGAGCGAGTAAGTCTCGAGCTGCCTTCTAGGGCTTTGTGTCACGACCGTTCTTCAGATATGTGTTTCCCGCCGAGCCGTGTAGTGGATTAATTGATCTAACTGAGGACGACAAACCGTTCTATTTCAACCCTTTCTCTGGTGAGCTTAGCCTGGACTTCCCCAAGGCTGAGCGCAGCCTTAGAGGTGGAATTTTGGCGTAAGTCTTCGTACATTATGCTCGGCATCAAACTCATCGACCCTTGTAGAGACGGTAAGCATGCCACCTTTGCTGATACAGACTGATGTTCGAGCATACCACGTCTCAATAGAAAGTGAGCACAAAGCGAAATCACATTATCTATGTCTAACCTTCACTCACAGTGGGGATGGGCAAGACAATCATGATTTCAGCCTTAATCCACACCAATAAAGGACCAGAACCTATCAATGACGATGGGAAGGGATCTACTCGTGGTCGTCAGTTGAGACTGGACAGCGCGTTCCGAGCCATCCCACCCAATCAAAGAAAACGACCAACGAAGGGCCCTTCCGCAACCCTGGTCGTTGCTCCCACATCTCTTCTCTCGCAATGGTCTGACGAATTGGAGCGTT
Organism: Baorangia bicolor; assembly: GCA_038093395.1. NCBI lineage: Eukaryota > Fungi > Basidiomycota > Agaricomycetes > Boletales > Boletaceae > Baorangia > Baorangia bicolor. The sequence goes on along the minus strand of JBBPSC010001048.1, from coordinate 6,608 downwards.
CCAGTGTTTCTGGCTCCATGCGAGTTGTTGTCTGGCATGGACAAAATAGGTTAGATCTGGACGGCTTAGAGACTGAAGACAGTGACACGGGCATACCCATCGTCATTACCTCTTATGGCGTCTTGGCTTCTGAGCATTCTAAGTTTGAAAAGTTAAATGGTCAATCGTCGGTCTACCAAAGTAATGCTCAGTTTTCTCACTTGACCAGCTACTGATTTCCCATGGTAGTCGAATGGATGAGGGTCATTCTGGACGAGGCACACCATTGTAAATCAAGAACGAGTAAAACTGCCCGGGCCGTCTACGCACTTCGAGCAAGGCGGAGATGGGCCGTGACGGGAACACCAATCGTAAACAAGCTCGAGGACCTTCACTCCCTCTTGTGAGAGATGCCTTTTTGTCGGGTTTTCATACTCACTTCCCGGCAGGAAATTTCTGGATTACACTCCTTGGTCATCTTACGCTTTTTTCCGCTCGTATGCATTAATTTTCGACAATCCCTTGACCGCGACTGAAGGCCGGTTCTAGGTTTATTACGTTACCATTTCTCGCTCGCGACCCAAAAGCGATCGAAATAGTGCAAGTCATTTTGGAGAGCATTTTACTCCGCAGAGAGAAGAATATGCGGGACAGCGATGGGAAACGGATCGTAGAGCTGCCCCCAAAGGAAGATACCATCGAAACCCTTCGCTTCTCCACCGCAGAGCAGAAAATTTACGACTCTATCTATGATACCGCCAAACGAAGCTTTGATCAGCTTAATGCCAAAGGATTAGTCGGCAAGAACTATACCCACATCCTCGCCATGCTGATGCGGTCTGTACTTGACAGAGGGTCTACTTTCCTATAGCTGACAACCTAGTACCCAGCTTGCGACGTGCTGTGTTGCACCCAGATCTTGTCATAGACCCCAAAGACCAGATGAACGAGCCTCCATCGGGCTCGGGATGTATTGAAATCGACGCTTTAATACATGACGTTGCCGAGCGGCAAACCTCTAACGTTTCAGACATGTCCTTCGCGAAGAACGTGCTCTCCAACCTTGCGACATCCGAGACAGATGAATGCCCTATCTGTCTCGATGTGATGGAGACTGCAGTCATCATTCCCCAGTGTCTGCATCGGTGGTTAGCATAGTCTACTTCTTGCGTCGCCCGCAACTTATATCGTTCTCAGCTGCAAAGATTGTATTGTTTCTTATCTAACGACCTGCACCGAGCGAAGCGAAGAAGGACGCTGCCCTTCCTGCTCTCGAGGCCCCATCAAAGAGAACGAGTTGATAGAGGTTTTAAGACCTAAAACCGAAGATGAAATGAAACCCGCACCTCTCCTTTCAGAGGATGACAGAGTCATAGGGCCCGTGACTGCACCAGTAGTTGAACTACGTCGCAACGACTACCGCTCCTCTACAAAACTCGATGCTTTGATTCGAAACCTACGTGAGTCGCCCTTTGGTCACTTGACGGTGGGCGATGATTACGGTTGTCGAATAGGTCGATTGCGAGAGCAGGATCCATACTTCCGCGCAATCATTTTCTCGCAATTCACTTCGTTCCTCTCGCTCATATCGACGGCTCTTGATCGCGAACACCTCACTTGGTATCGCTTTGATGGTTCTATGGATATGAAAAAGCGTAGCGCGGCAATAGCCGAGTTCAAACAAAATGAGCGCAAGCCCAAAGTCTTGATTGTCAGCCTGAAGGCTGGTGGGGTTGGGCTAAATGTAAGGAATTGAATTGTTTTCTCGAAATAAACTCTACTCATCGCACAAACAGCTAACCTGCGCTAATTATGTATTCATGGTAAATCCTTCAGTGTTCCCTCCAGATTAGATCTAACTCCAGTTCTAGATGGATTGCTGGTGGAACGCGGCAATTGAGAACCAAGGTATATTCCCTAGTTGAATAATACCCACACGCAGTAACATCCTCCATAGCAATTGATCGTGTTCACCGCATTGGCCAAGAGAAGACAGTCTACGTCAAGCATTTCATCGTAAGAGAGCCTCATTCTGCAAACTTCCAACATTGATGTTCGCCCAGATTGAAAATACCGTCGAAGGAAATATCCTAGAGATCCAGAAGCGCAAGACTGCCATCGTCAAGGAAGCGTTTCGAGGAACAAATAAGTCAGGGAAATCAGATCCCGAAAGCTTAGAAAATCTCAAACTTATCTTCGGGGGTAATTAAGTAACTACAGTAATACTCAACGTAGAACACAGATATACAATATAGTCTTCTATCTATGAGATCAGCTGCGATTATTGATGGCTCCACAAAAGCGATAAGACCAAAATTCGTGGAATTCCGACTGTAGTGTCAAGTGTGCAGTAATTAACGCACAAGCGGTACAAATCTACTGTCCGTCAGCAGATGGATTCAGTGTTCCTCGAGGGTGACCGGTTGACCGCGCTGCCGCGACAGCTCGAGTCGATAGTGGTTACGGTTGCGGCCTCGAAGAACTCGACTTTGAGCCAGAGGTGCTATGGGTATCTTCGAAGGCGTCATAGTCATTCGCCAAACCAATCACCGAGCTTGTTCTCCACACCAATTTTGGCGGCCCTTATCATTCGCGCAAGGCAGATGGCCCTAACCCGCGGGTCATCTCATCTCGCTTTCTCCGTTCCGCAGCCTTTTAAGGTGTAATCCATAAGAAGGACGTTTCTAAATTTTGGAAAAGACAAACTTACACGAGTCCAGGAGTTCACGGGGCTCTCTGTTTTCCGTCGCCTTTCCGCAGCTTAGATCTAGGCCCGAACGCTGGCGAGGTGCGGGGGGAGATCGCGCGAGACAAAAGCACCCAATCTAAGATCGTGAGAGGAGAAGCCCTCGCCAGCATAGCCAGAATCAAAGCTTGTGAGAGTCAACAAATCGTCTGCTAAGCTGTTGGGGAAAGTTCAGCTTGTGTAACATCGTTCGCACTGCATCCTCTTCAAAGGAGGAGGTCAAGCTGGACGTAGGCTCAAAATTAGGACCATTTGTTTAGATCATCAACTTCCGTGACAGCGATGTTTACTCATGCGTGACTTTGTGACGTTTCGGTGATTGCTGTGTTGCTGCGAGCTGTATCTGTTCTTGATTCACAACGGCCATGGCCACTGTGTCGCCCTTCGCTCGAAGCACCGCGTTCGATGAACCCCGTCTCGGGGCGCGTGAGCAGACCGTATGTACCTCTCGATCCTTTCTCTGTCCCCCCTGAATAAACCCGAGCAAGCGCCTTGCAGATCGAAGAGATGTACAGCGTTCCAGAGAGTTTTCTGGAAATTGAGGTTCGCAATCCTCAGACGCACGGTAAGCAGGTGTTCTTCCCCTATATCCCCCGACATTGTAGTTGATTTTGCCCTAGGATTTGGTCGGAAGATGTTTACCGACTACGAAGTCGTGTGCAAAGTATGTTCTCAGTTGATGCTGCTTTCCCGCGTTGTGAGTCTGAGCACATATTGATGACTTAGACCAACATACCTGCCTTCAAATTACGCCACTCCCTCGTGAGACGCCGTTACTCTGACTTTGAGGCGTTCCGTGATATCCTTGAACGGGAGTCTACTCGCGTCAACATTCCTCCCCTCCCTGGCAAGGTCTTCACTAACAGATTCTCTGATGAAGTCATTGAGGCCCGGAGAGAAGGACTCGAACGGTTCCTGAGCGTCGTTGCTGGTCACCCTCTTCTGCAGGTGTGGTCTTTCAACCTCACTCTGCGTCAAACAGCTCTCACACTTCCCCTCTCGTCTCTAGACCGGTAGCAAAGTCCTGAGTGCATTTTTGCAGGACCCAGGTTGGGACAAGACTCAGTGGTTATAGAATTCAATCTCGCGACTGCCTAGTTAATTCCCACTATGCCGAATCCCACCTCGTATCCGCCCCACGTCCCTTTTGGATCCCTACCCAGTCTAACATTTCCGCGCAAGGACGCCCAGGTCTCTTACCATGTACCACTAAGTGTCCTTGTCTGATTCCACGCTTGATTGTTCTTGTATATTCATATTTTTTTTCTTGCAACCCTCGTTTTACTTGATGTTCTAACCCACCCAGCGGAACTCGTAGAACATGCCCCAGGTACATAAAGTATCAGCTATGGAACCTTCTCTTCTTTCTCCTCTACTGTGCGTTCATGGACGACGATGTCCATAATAGATCTGGATCTAAGTCAGTCGTTAGTGGAAAAGCACCCACCTCTTGTGCTTACCGTAAGTTAACCGCATAGCCAGTCTCAACGTCCGTTAGTGTCAGGATGTCGATAGAATGCACACCAGGAGAAATGGCAAGGAAGTCCATACGGACGGATTGACAAGTAGATGGCTTTAGCGGGCTGCAGAAGTGAACCGATCCTCAAAAACACGAATGAATAGAAAAAAAGTGGTTCTTAACTCACCCGACCCTCACTCGGTTCTGTAGGGGTAAGATACCAGGAGGAGCGATTGAAGCCTTGACTTCCTCCAGGTTGATTTTTCCTCTAGATTCTGGGGTGGCCTTGCTCTGTTCTGTTTTCCGCTGTCGTCTATCTGCATTTGGATAGCTAACCTCAAACCTCCTGGTCCATGAGCTCTGATTGTAGACGAAAATATCCAACGTGAACTGATCCGATGGATATATATTCCTCTGTCCGAACGGATAGGTATCGCAAGACTCGGCGGCTAAGAGGCCCACAGAGACGACAATGGGCTCTCCCGAGGGCACCGGCAGAGGTTCTCGTCGAGTGTCAAACTGAGTATTCAGGACGGTCGGGAGTGGTGTCTGTGGCACCGCGGTCACCATTCCCATCCCTCTCTCTCGCTTGATCTCGACGCTCGGACCGGAATAACCTTGTTGACTCCCCAATGCCTGGATGTGTGGCATACTGGCTGTCATGCCTGGCGAGAACGCGGGGTACGCGGGGGTGGGTGGTGTGACGAATGGTTGCGCAGGTATTTCGGGCGGTGACGCGCTGATATTGAACCCACCCCCTCCACTTGGTGGCAGAGGTGTCATTCCAAACGTTGTCGAAGTTGATCGATTGAATGCCTGAAGTGCAGTAGAAGGAGGAGTGAAACCCGTTGTCGGACCAGGTAGCGCAGCGGACCCTCCGGGGTACTCGCGAGGCAAAGAAAGACGAAAGTTGGCGGAGGGGTTAATAGCACGCATGGCGGTGATACTGCCAGGGAGCGTGTGTCGTTTTCCTGCGATTGCTTGAGGAGTGGGCGTTGTGGATGCATGAGACGAGAAGAGAGACGAGAGAGCGGTACGGCCTGGAAAGGGTGAAGGAGGCTCGGGGAGGGCACTACGTCCTACGGAGGGCTCATGGAAATCTACAGGTTCCTCGCGAGGTCTAGATGATAGATCGAGGATGCAGTTCCACCGGGAGGAGAAGGTTTGAGTCGGGTAAGATAGGATGTTGTTTTCATCTATGACTTCGCCTGTGAGATACGGTCTACCGTAGACAGTGATTGTCACTGCTCTTTGTAATTCGCCGCCGTTGATACCTTGGTTTGTCAACGAGAGGTTTTCTTGATCATTTGGTGTGTTCCAGAAGGATACGACGTAAAGGAGGTTGTACTGCTCCATTGAGCCTATAAGCAGGGGAAAGAGGTGGTTCTCGGCATCCGGGTTGAAAGCACCCTCTCCCCATCCGATCAGTCTTGTAGTTGCACCTTCTCCGCCAATCTTCACATCCAAACGCTCGAGCGAGAAACCCATGGCTAGACCCGACTCTCCAGAATTCTCCACCTCGATACAGAGGACCACAGTACGTTCACTGTTTCCTGCCTCCCGTTCTTCGTTCCCACTTTCGAAATCACGGTCGTAAGCGGCTTGGTCGCTTTCGGAAGCAGAGGAGTTCTTCGGCAGCAAGACATGAGGAACAAAAACAGTACGCATTCGGACACGAAACCCAGAGACCGTCTGCAGAATTTTGCGGTAAGATTTTCGCAGGATGTGACTTGGAGTCTGTTTAGAGGTTGAAGGAGGTGTTCGAGTCGGTGCGGATACTGGAGGAAGCGAAAAGAATCGTTGTCGAGTGGTACTTCCTAGTCGAGTTGAAGGGAGGTGGAGCGACTCGGAGTCCGATGATATACTGGAACCTACTACGAAACAAATTAAAATTTTATATACCGCGAGATCGTGATGCATAGACGCACCCAGTGTGAGGCCTTCGAGTAGGTTGATTTCTTCGAAGCCAGTGTCTTCATTTTCTTCGTCTTCCTCGCCATCTTCACCACCCGTCACGGCTCCCAAATCCAGATGAGAAATCATACCCGTACTAACCATGTATGCAACCAGAGGGTGAGTTGACTGGGAGAGAGATAGTGCCTTATCTCGTAATGTAGCAGATGCAGTCAGGCAAAGCAGAGGATCCAAGAAGGGAAGGCGCAGATAGGCTAAGAAGTTCAACATGGTCGCACCAAACACAAGGATATCATGGCCTTACTCACACACGACGAGGGAAAATTCATAGACGGCAATCCAGCTTCTTTTGGTCTCGGAAAACAGGAGTGTGAACTTCTCCTTTAGTTCCTCTGTTGCTTTTTTCGTTCCCCAAATACTAGAAAAGAGTAAAGTTCCCTCTGATTGCACATATTTGCGATCACTTTCAGTAGTTGAGGGGATCGGATTCGGAGTGTTAGGTGGAAATAT
>JBBPSC010001047.1:0-12010 GCA_038093395.1 Baorangia bicolor | reverse complement strand
CTAGGGTGGACTTGGGAGGTACAAGTGACGTGTGAGACAGAGTGAAAACCAAGGGAAGATTTAAAATGACGAACAGCCATCTACAAACGTTTTGATTGGCATGGTATGAGACGTTTCACGGGACGGCAAACAACATTGCGCGATGGTAGAGCTGGAAACGACATCGAGGCTTACAGAAAAGGCGGATTTTCAGTCCAGTAAGGTTTCGGAGAGCTGGGGGGTGATTGCATGACATTCTAGGTTTCGTAGTATAATTAGCTAGCACTGGGATTAGGGTGGGACGTGTAGGACACGAGTCCAGATGGTTACGGATTGTAACGGTTATGAACTGCAACGATGCACGGCTGGGTCAGGGAATTTCTGAATGATAGACGGAATAACCATGGGCAAAGACACATCGTTGCAGTCCATGATGCTCAACTGGCTCATGGTGCATCTCTGCCAAGCTCGATGGGGATCTAGAGGGAAGACGGTCGGTTGTGGCGAAAGTGAGAAAGCAAGTGCATGCGATATACATGTCAAATACGGCGGTGGGTCATGTGTACTGTATATCTCAATAGATTCAGACGCCCGACGTGATGGTCACTTACGTCTTCTGACGTGCCGCGCGGCAGGGAGGCAGTCACGATAAGAAAAAGTTTTCCTGGTTCGTGCGATTTTGCCCCAGAAGAAAGACAGACCATGGCGTCTCTATGAAATGGATGTTAATCGGATTGAGAACGCCGCGATTTGTGAACGAAAAACAACGCAGTACTCGACTCACTTTTTTTACGTTCGCTTCTCGAGATTAGCATCGAAAAAAAAACCGGCCTGTTGGAATGAAGAGGACCAACTATGAACTGGAGCCCTGCAGTTTTTCATTTGGGATGACACGGTCAGGGAAGAAAAGAAGCCCCATAAGTCCAAGGTCAGGAATCAAGAAGAACAATACTTGTACTCCATACTCACGCGTTCGCTAACCTCCTGCGGATTGCGAGACCTGCATCATGTACATGATGTTATTTGGTAGGCATGTCACGAAGAAACACTTTCCTGGCGGTGCTTGATTTCGGTTTCAGCTAAATGATCTCGCAGCCGGGCATCAAAACCTCGCGTGCTGCCATGTATGCGCGTCAAAATCTGTGAATACAGGCTTGAAGATAGACGGAGTTCAGTAAAGGAGCAGCACGATGGAATTGCTCGTCCAGGTTCGAGGTCGCGTCTCCATTGAATGAAGCTTTGAAGTCGTAAGTTAGATGGCCGTGAGAAAGTTCAAGCCCTCCAGCGAATCGTCATGAATTTCATCCTCATGAGTGTGGCGAATCTGAGCGCAGCCGCGGCCGCAATCAGACTTGGCCCGGAGACGAGTGGTACGATATTTCTTTTCTTACACCGCATCCCAGTCAGTTCTCCAACGAGCATCCACTTCCAATCCTCCAAATTGCTGTACAGGTCCGGTCGGAACACTCCCAGATCCGCGCAAGCGCACCCTGCCTTGGATCCATAGCACTCACACAGAATGGAACACACCCAGTCTTCCAGGATCCCCCAGCCGGAATACTTTTGCCCCGTGAACGCCTGCATCCTGTGGTGCAGCACTTGAGCACCGCGCTTCGCCTCGGACAGCATTCAAGCGACATACTACACACCCCCAATCGGATATGAAAAAGTGTGAACGCCACCACCCTGAGACGAGACTGGAGCGCCGCATCTGGGGTTTCCCGACCAGGTAAGAGAGCCAATACTCCGCACACCTGTAATAGGGGCTAACACCATGAGGCTACGGTGCGCCGGACACACTAGCACGGGGCGGCATGCATGACTGGCCCAAGCGGCGCCGCCGATCCGTGGACCGCTCGTACCACGTCGCCCCTCGTGGAGAGCGTTCACAAGGGCTCACCCAGATTGGCTATCCGTCCTCGAATCAGATTCGCGAAATGAATGTGCCCACGTAGCCTCGAAAAAAATAAATAGGAATTTGGGGCACGCGTCGCGCACGTCACAGATTCTCCCCTAGGGCGTCATTTATTCTCGGCATCAAGCCAATCTCCAATCTATATGGTCTTTATGAGATGCGTCATGCTTTGGCGTGGTAGTTATCGATGGCGAGCGCGTAGTGAGCCCTGTCGCGGTCTTTGAGAATAGAATCCTGACAGTGCCGTGGTAGAAGCCAAGGTGGAGAGTGACGACCCTCCTAGCCGAATGGTCATAATTGATAACGGAGGTGGATTGATTGTGACGTCGACCACCGGCAGTGGGCTTTCCTTACCGGGCGATCGCGAGCCTTCAAATCGAAATATAGCCTCGTGGATGGTAATATTGCCCTCGGATTATTTTAGAAATTCAATGTTCGTGCAAGTGTACACCCAGCCGATTAAAGCGATATATTGCGGTGCGTCCCATCAAGATCGGATGACGAACAACGAGCTCTTATATTATCGCAGATCGATATATAGCGCCTGAGCAGTATTAACTCCTCTGCAATCGCAATACACATAATCAGATAATCAAACTGGAAATTACCGAAATGAAATCAGGTTACCGGGTTTTTTGCCCCCGGTGACTATCGATATAAACAGATTTCGCCGAAGAGGATTATTTTCGGAAAGCTGTTACCGGGATTTTCGACGATCGCTATGCAAGAAATGAAACGCGTAGAGAGCGGACAAGGGGTGTCAAAGTATAAAGACACAGGTATCAGGGGGGATTACATCGGTGAACATTAATCCTCTACAGTTCTCCCATGTTCGAATGCTTGTGCGTTCTTTCTAAGCGATATCTATCCCGCTTACGAACGATTTACTGATCGTCGGACGCAAATGTCATTCTGATGACCACGACGCGCAAGTCAGTTGAGTCATCACCTCGACGTATGACCTATGCAATGACGCATCCCAAAAGATAAAGTTAGACCCTGCTATCACGAAGGTTCATACGTTCATGTTTTAAGATCACCGAGCACAGGACAACACCAACTTATCACCGCACACACATATTCCATGACAACCGTGGTTCATACAAAAGCCTCTTTCGGGCCGTGTCACCTAAGTCCGCGTGCGGTGATATTCTCGATCAGATCAATCACACCATAACCAAAGTGTTCCTTGTTGTTCGTCGAGCCAGTGGAAGTGTCTCCACACCATCTCCACCAAAGAGAGAATCACGGGGTTCATCAATTATCGATGTGTACGTGCCATCATCAACTTGTAATTCCGCTTCTACCCCGGAAAGTACTGATGACAATAAGCAATTAATTATGAACTGTTCGAGGGGACAGGCATCGCCCCTTGTTGCGTTCTCGAATTCGTGGAAGAATGTCGTTTGTTCGGCTATTCTTCGTCATCCCAAACTATTGCAAAATCCGCGAAGCAAGGAAAGAAGTAAAACCACTGGGTTTTATAATCCCCATCATGATGTTGATGGCAGCGTTACAAAACCGTGATCTACGGCAAGAAACGGCAACTTTATAGATGGCCGAAAAGGCCGAACGAGGAGGATGATCGTGCGGTCGACTGGAAATTCCGTATATTTCCGGTTGGTGGATCAGTCGGGAGAGTGGACCGTCCGGCGACCCGTGCACGCCACGTCCCGGAATGCCCGTTGGTGTTCCAAATCTGACACCTGCGTATGAACGTGTCGCGGTACTTCCCGCGGGTGTCCAGTAGTATCCAGAAGGATGGATAACCATCTATGGGTCAACGGTCATTAAAGAAGAGGTACGGTGGGCCAGAGCGTGTTAGGAGATGGCGGTCGATGCTGAGAGAGATAAGATAATATTGGCCTCCCCCCATGTGCCTACGCTCCGAGAGACACGGGGCTGAGAACGATGCAAGCCAGATATGGAACTGGCCCCTGGTGTGAGATGCCATGGGATGACAGATTCGGAGTCTGTTTTTGGATGTCATGATCAAAAATAGGCTGGGCGGTAGTTCCGGTTGTACAACTAGAGTCCAATACGAACCAGCCGGCCAACGTTCCGGATGCACGCCGCATCCTGCCAATCCAGCTGGGTTCGATAACAATGACGGATACACGTGCTTAGGGGGCTGGGGATGGATTGGAACCTCGCCATAAACAAATTCGCTGCTGCGGAGAGGATGCCAGTGGAAAGCAGACACGGCCGAATGTGTATGTGTTCCATTGGAACGATGGGCGAGAGGCCCTAGCCCCCTCCAGTACGATCGAGGCGAAAGCTGCGCTACAGTAGCGTCCATTTCCAGTGGCCTGTTGTACAAGGTTTGCGCCGTGGTGCCTGATACCAATGGGTGAGCCGTATCGTCGTCTATCTCGTACGACATTGCCATCTGGGGAAGCGCTGGCAGGCACCCCGCCGGACTCGACCAAAACGGTAAGCCTGGCAGATCAGGCGTCAAGCTGTGAAAGGGGAGCGATGGAGGTGTGATCAAGAAGAGAGGAGGATGCGGATCGATGACCGTATGCTACGTTTAACATGTGGCTTCATGTCCAGGCCTGGGATACTTATCATGAATGTAGGATCCATCGATGAGATTATTGACTGATCGTGGGCCAGATACACGCGCGGTTACAGAGAGGATCACGATGCCATGTCTTTCTCGCGTGGTTGGGAACTGCAAATGCTGGAATTGGATTACAAGTCTCTGAACCCGTCGCCGTCGCCCTACACCCTCCACAAGCAGCTCTCACGGGTATGGCGTTGCGGAACGACAGAAAAACAATTGAATCAGGCCGAGAACGGGAATTATGGAGCTACCCCTCCACAGCAACCCCTTTCTATCGACACGACGCCGAATGGATATGGTAGGCTTGGATCACTCAGCTGGCGCGACCTTTACAATTACGACCTGAAATGTCCGACACACCGAGGTCAGACCTGTATAGGCGCTTGTGGATCTCCACGGCCTTGCACGGGCCACATGACTCTCTAGCAGATATACAGGAAAGGAACACTGGAGGTTCGACAGAAAGGAGGGAAATAGGGCCGGTGAGTTCTATATGCGTGTGGGACAAACATGAGACGCGCGTTCCCGTACGGTGGTTTCCCTGGGTTGGTGCGAGCAAGGGAAGGGGTTCTCTGAGAGAAGGTCGACATAGCAAGTACAGCTATTGTTAGTACGTAGGTCGGAGTACGATTTGGAAGAGAGAACATTCATATGGGAGGAGATCTTATCTAAACCGCCGGTTGTGATAATCTGACCATCTGACTCAGATCGTTCCACAAGACGTTGATAAGAACGGCTCAGCATGGTTTGGACAGGAGCGGTTCGGGATGAGACGGGACATGAGTATTTCCGTTGGTAGCCACTGGAATGAAGGGGGTGCTGAACAAGGGAGTAATGGAATATAGAGTTGGGTGAGACCTGAAAGACCTTTTGTCAGCTGCGCACATTTCTCGTCTGCGAGCATTTCCAGAGGGGAGATAAGATTGCAAGCAAAAACTAAACAAGTAGCCGTGACAAGCCGGGAAGCTCGGCCAACTGCTCCTTCCCGCGGCATCAGACCGGCGAGCGTGGAGCACGGAACACCACAGGATCGATAGGTGTGTGGAAGGTCGGGAGATGATTTGTAGCGATGGACGGTGGATATCTACGTTGGCGCCGGCGTGGATCGCAAACTGCATTGTGCAAGTGGATGAAACTGGAATAATGGCGGGTTTGTTCGCAGCTTGCATTGTAGGCTTTTGTCGAGTTTTGTTGTGGACAAGGCACCGAGACAGGCATTGTGCTGACGCTCGGCCCGAAGCCGAGGTGGCGGGGTTGCCGAGGGTGAGTCAGCAGCGGTGCAGTTGTTCGGGTGAGTCATAGGTGGACCGGGACTCTCCGCGAGAGGGAGCGCAGTGGAGGCCTCGTGTAGAGAATCGGATTCAGATTGCGATAATCGACGGAGGCATGCGTGGAACTCGAGGTGGGGAACGTGTCGAAAGGGGGAGGAGGGCCGTGCCGGATATGGCGAGTGGACCGCCAATGGGGACGGGCATCGCACGTGAGGCGAGATCTGAGATGCGGTATTGGAGGGTAACCCGATTTGGGTAATGGGGTGGTCTGCTTATGGAATGATTACGCACGGGCTCTGAAATAGTCGCCTTGTATTGCCCGAGCGCGTTTTCGCTTCTTTGTCAAAGGCTCATGCGATGCTATATAATCCCGCACTCCTCCGTCCGTACACGTCCCTCCCCAGACCCTCCCCTCACGACATCCCTTTTTTATATTGCATCCGCGGGTCTCCATATCCCCGCCCTCATGCCACTTCTCGACGACGGTCCACCGATGCTCGCATACGACAGCGCCTCCTCATCCAGCTCATCCCCTCCCGCAATTCGCCATCGCCTAAGGGCTAAGCGATCCCCTTCCCCATCTTCGCGCCACGTGTCCCACCGCTACTCTCACCACCACTTCGTCCCATCGTCCCGTCCATACTCCCCATCGTCCCGCGAAGCCGATATCGCACGTCTCCTCGACCCTGCCTACGCCTCCCCCGCCCCTCACTCGCCACTCACAAAGTCTTCTAGGATGGCAGTCAAGGAGGTCTACGTAGACCACCACGGCGATCTCCATGATCCCGACTTTCGCGACTTCCCTCCCTTTGGCCACTCCCACGTGCAGTCTCGCCAACCCCGTTGGGAACGTAGCTACGGAGACGACGAGGACGAGGACGATGAAGAGTGCCAGGTCGAGCAGCAGCGCCCCTCTTTCGAGTTTCAGCGACGCAGACCATCCTCGAGTGCCACCTACCACCCATCACCTGTCTATTATCCCTATGAGGAGCCTGCTTCATACGAATCGCGCTACCTGGCAGAAGACGAGGATGACGAGGGAGAGCAGCTTGAGCACGCGCCGCTCAAGGAAAAGTCTTTTTATTACGCTTCCAGGTCGCCCACAAAGCGAACCAGGAGCCAAGACGAGAAACAGTCCCCTTCTGCCACTGAGGGAGACCATGTGATCCAAGCTGATTCAGACTGGACGTGAGTTTTATCTTCTTGCTCGTCTTCGCACGTTGCTCATATTCCTTCTCCAGGCCCACGTGCACCCAGAATCTTCGTCGCCAATGGCAAGCCATTGCTCTCAGCTTCCGCTTCAGTCTCTTCAGGACGAAGCGAAGACTTCGACGTCGTCTGACGGGTTGAGCAATACCTGCCCCGTTCCCGTCCTTCGCAGCGCATCATAGCGCACATTGTATATGCAATCCCCTTTTTCGCGCGTTTGCCACAAAGGGAACCCGCGACTTATGCACTCCCTCATCCTCATTGGACATGGGACACGTCGCGCCACGCGCCCCCCGCAGATCCGCATGTGCCGCATAACCAGCTTCTCACCATACTTGTTTGTTGCCGCCTACCCTTGGATCCTCCCGCAAACCGCCGTTTCCACATCCTATGCCATTTCAGCGCTACCATCATTCTATCGCCATCTTCCATTCAACGGTTGCAGGACTTTTTCTTCGCTTTCGCAGTTCCATATTATTATCTGATTGGCATGCTTTCATTTGCGCGGCACATTATGCATCTCCATCCACATTACTACGTTTTTCACATGGAACGGTATCTATTTTCATCTATCGAACGCATGTCCCCTGGAGGGTCTTGGACGGAAGAAGGGAAAAGAGGTCTAGATAGAGACTCATCTCCACTAACGAGTGGAACGGATCTTACGAGTTGTATAGGATAGCTACTCTTGCGAAGAATGAAACGAAATGAAACATCTTCCATATGTTGGCGTGATTGCGAAACCGAACGCGTTCAATGAACGTTTGGATGAGCACTGCCACTACAACTTTGGAAACCTCGACCATATGGTGGACTTTCAGCGGATGTTTCAGACCTCTAGTGAGACCAACCGACAGCCGCTATCTCTCTAGACTAGACCATACTGAGCGAATTTGCACGCGAAAATAACGCGGGAAAAATATCTCCGCCAAGATTCCGTACACCCCGGCGCCGCATCCCAGAATCCTGACATCGTCTTCCCTCCAAATAGAACATACTGACACCTTGGCGCAGTTTCTCATCCCCATCGTCGTCCTATCGACGGCTTGCCTCATAAACGGATTGGGTATCCAGTCTAATCGTTGTCAGGATTCGTCCAATCACGTCCACGCTAAGACAGAATGAGTGCAAATCCGAACCTGCATGCTGGTTGTCTCGGCGAACAGCTGTCAACAAACGGCATCACCCGTGACCAAATCGTTGGAGCTTTGTAGGTCATCACAACACTGGCATACACTCAAGTCTTGGAGACTGACATGCAGGTCGTCGGCAAAACAGTTTACCTTGACATAACCACGAAAGGCAGGGGCGGTCAGGTCAGATTCTAGGGATCAACATGCGTCGGCGAGTCTTTGTTTTACGTCTCTCATTGCTTATCTTGGACGGTCGGTGGCGGTCGGTCGGTGGTCGAATCAAGAAAGTTGAAGGAGCTGGGCGCGTGTACATGACTTGTGCTCTATCCGAACACGAACCCGAACGCTGCCCTGCACCCGGACCTTTTGTGGTTTATTCGGCCTCGTCGCTTGGCCAGCAAAGGAAAGTGGAAACTTTTGGGGTGTACATACATGATCTGAAAATTTTACTCGACGGACAACAGGTCCGGTTTTCTAGCCTCGCGGAATGCGCCAAACATGCCAGGATTGCCCGGGCCGTCTATCAGGATCTCAACTCTATGCGAAGAACGAATCTCCGCGCTCGCTGTCTGATTAGTGCGGTTATCTCGAAAGTGAACGATCGCCGACTGTGTGAGGTTCCCCAATCTGTGTAAATTGGCCGTCAGTCAATCAGGAGCAATGTCCGTGTTGGGACGTTCGTGCAGGCGGTCAAGCGCTGACAAGCAAGACTGTTGGTTATATGCATTCAATTTACGTCGAAAGGACGGGCAGGTTGATATTGACATATTCAAAGCTGTCTCTGAAGAGATGTGGTTAGTACCTGATGTGGTTAACAGCGAGGTCGGTAGCTCCAGGCAACTCGCCGACTTGTGACATGTGGCTGCCCCAAAACAAATCTCATCATGCATGTGTTCTCTTTCGTCCTGTGTCCCCCATTCGTCCCCTTGAACGTTCCAACAGATGCGAGAATGTAACGATAAGTACTCGTACGGAGTCGCCTTCAATATCTCCGATTTGGCGATCTTTCGGAATCAATCCGCGTACACTAGTACTCGTCGTTAAAATTTTCTTTTTCTTACACAATTTTTCGGTCACCATCGACGACCTCTTGGTAGGCACCTTTCCGTTTCCGTGGTTGTCGACGGGGATTGCTGATCGACGTAACCTCTGCGGCGACATACGAGAAGACCTGGCACGCCCTTTGCGCGCGTCCGCCCCGGGAGACCGAAATTTCATACTTGTCGGACGTACTCCCACACATGAATCCAGGGTTTTCTCATCAGCCCTGCGAGGTCCCAACCTATTAGGACGTGCAACCAGGCGTGGTCAATCAAACAATTATAATTTGGTAAAGATTTGATCCAGTCGACCGTCGAAGAAGACCTGGACCCAAAGACTCCACTGGCGCGTGGTAGTCGTTCGGTTTTTTGAGTACTCTTCCATTGCTTCGTTCGTATCGCAAGCCTTGCTCTCCGAAAACCTGTGGTCGTGTATCCATTCTTCGTCTATATTACACACGAGACATCCTATGTCGAGTTCCGGTATCGGAGCTCGTTATCCCCCGGACCGCCGCGTGTTCCAGACCAACCGATATCATATCTAACCGAGCGCTTCACCTCACGTATAATGCGGAATCGTTCATTAACCCCTTCATCTTCTCAACGTTCCATGGCTTCACGCTTAACTTGCTCCCGTACGGCTACCCGCTTCTCACTGTACCTGACCCGCATCGCACCGCGGAACCTTTGCCTCACCGCCGTCGACGTCGTCATCGTGACCTGTGCGCCCCATACAATCTCCACGTTCGTTTCATTCCCGCGCGCGGACGAGAAAATGGCTGCCTCGCGGATCCCGCATGGTCGCTATCTACCCTCCCGGCGCAATACCGACACACTGTCCTGGCCCTGCGTGGGCTGTGTTTCTCCTGTATCCTGCTATTCCCCCTGAAGCTGTTCGCGCTACGGAGTCCAAGAACCTTGGAGTTTTCCCCTATCTTGTGCGTCTAAGATCGGACATCCTGTGTCCCCAAAAAGACGGTTCCCTACATGCGTTCTCGTCGACGCTTCGAAGGTTCTCGAGGGGCTTTTGCCGCCATCGCATTGCAAGGCTTGATTTAGTCTGCGGGCTACTATGGTTCGATGCCAGCCACGTGGCGATGTTCTCCCTCAATATCCACATCGACCTCCGATCGTTGCCTCCCATCTGGTCAAACATACTGTGCGTTCCTGTGACGTATGATCACAGCACACCCCATCTAATCATGCTATACCATGTATATTCATTTCTCTCCGCCTCCGCCTCAACCCCGCCTTCACATTCGAGCTTCTCTATGACGAAGGGTAAGGTGCTCATGGTCATGACGAGGTTTCATATCGGGAATGCCTTGTTCATTCCGCTGACGCAATTTCCCGGCCCTCGGCGAATTCCCTTGCTGTAATCACCTCGAGGACGCCGCGTTCTTGCCTTTTGGCGGTCTCACGAACGCCCGTGCCCAAACCACAGCAGCCCGGGACGAGATGTGGGTACGAGGGTTGGTGGTTCGAACGCCGGGCGTATTAGGCCAGAGGATCGGACAGCATGCTCTATACTTCTGTGGCGCAGGATGAGTCTGTGCAGTGTTCGAGTGGCGAGCGATCGTTCAAAGGGCTGGATCGCGAGGCGTTACAGGATCTGTTCTCTCCACTCGTACGGCGCTCCCGCATTTCGGCGTATCTCTGATGGAGTGGCGTGTAGAGGGTTATTGCCAGTTCATTTGAGAGTAACACGGGGCACGTATGGTCCATGTTCTCTTTCATGATTTTCGATATGATCGTGCGCCGCAGCCAAGAAGGAAGGAAGAAGCCGGCCCGGCTCAACTTGGGTGCTATGCAAGATGTCACAGTCCAGTGCCAATGTGGTTCTTAGCGAGCTGAGCTACCACATTCTCGAGCACGAATGACATCAGTGCTAGAAGACTGACATCGATCTCAGTAGCCGACATATATTGACACACCAGTGCCATTTGTATTACCTGTATGACGTCGCGTTGCGTCTTGTGCTCGCGTAGGTGTATGACTCAATCAAATCAAATCGGACCACGCTCGTATCTGATAAACGCCGCTCAGTGTCCGATCGGTCCTCCTTTGGTGGTTCGCGCGGGAAGAAGCTAGGTTCTGGCCTCGCGTTTGCGGGGTGACGTCCCTAACCCCACATGTTTGCAAGATAGGGGGGTTGCTTATCTATCCCGCCTGATATGATCTGGTACGTTCCACTGCAGACTCATTAAGATGTTTTGTTGGGGGAGAAATATAGAATTTTCACACAGGAAATAGGTTCGTGAATGCATAGTAGACATAATGCTAACCCCAACATGTTTGCAAGATAGGGGGTTTGCTTATCTATCCTGCCTGATGATCTGGTATGTTCCACTGCAGCCTCATTAGGATGTTTTGTTGGGGGAAATATAGAATTTTCACATACAGAGAATAGGTTCGTGAATGCACAGTAGAAAAGGTCATAATGCTAACCCCACATGATCGCAAGATAGGGGGTTTGCTTATCTATCCCGCCTAATATGACCCACTGCAAACCCAAAGTAGCCCCAGAATCCTGTTCTGCTGGGAAACATATAGGATTTCCACACAGAAAATAGGTTCGTAAATTTACTGTACTAGCTTTTTCCACATTTTTGGCTAGTAAACATGGGATAATGCTCATAGTGTTCCTTGCTTCTTGTTCTACGGCATGCACGAGAGTGGGATGACTCCACCGTTGTCGTAGGTATATATGGACCAGGTATATGGTACGAAGCACACGTTATTGTGTTCGGTTGGTTCTCGCGTCCGCAACCATCCCCCTATCTTATCTATGTAAGTAGATAATCGCATTACAACACCTCGCCGAGATGACGCTATGCTTCGATTTTTTTTACAGAAAGGACGCAACATACCTTGATTCAAGACTGTTGGTTCCTGAT
>JBBPSC010001046.1:0-12012 GCA_038093395.1 Baorangia bicolor | reverse complement strand
CTGAGAGGGTGGCGATAAAGTTGTACATCTGTGGGCCCTTGAGCTCCACCTTGACCCCGAGGGGGAGACCCGGGCGCACCCAGCCGCTGACGGATTTCTTTCCCTTGACGATCTGCACACCAGCAGAGGAGTGACGCCCCGCACCCTGGTTGGTCTCGCCCGAGATGGCTCTAAAGGACGCGATTGCGTTGAGAAGGACGCTGCGGTTAGAGATGGCGTCTTTCATCATGGTGTGGAGGACGATTCTGTCGAGTTTGACGACGTTTTCTGTGGTGGTGGGTGGGGCGGGTTTCTTTCCGAGACGGTCACCGCCGACGGGAGTGTTGAGACGGTTTTTGGAGTAGGGGTCGTTGGGGTCGAATCTGAGGCGGACCTCGCGGGGTGGTGGACGGGGACCGGACTCGTGGAGATAGGACATGTACATGAGGTTGTCCTGAAGGGTGGTGTGGTAGTGTTCGCGGAGGCGACATGGCGCGGTGTCGTGTACGGTGATGTCGACGTGGGGTATGGGGAGGCCGCGCTCGTCGTTGCGCAATGTACGGCGTATTCTGGGTGGTTTGCGGAATATGCGCGTGGCGGACATGCTGGGCCGGGAAGGAGGAGGGGGGAGCGGGAAGGGTTGACTTTTCAGAGGGTGGTAAAATAAATAAATTAATAATTTAAGTAACGAGGGCGGGAGGAGAGATTGTCTTGACGGTTGTTGCGTTTTCGCTCTTGTTATTTTTTCGCTTTTCGCTTGCCATCGCCCGCAACGTTGTCTTCGTTTTGTTTCATGGCTTTGACCGCGACGGCCCAGTCCGCGCTGCCGACTTGGGACGAGACCATCGTGCCAGCTCTGCGCAAGAGTACGCCCATCTAAAATCCTCTTTTCCACCTTTGTCCTCAATCTCCCCCCTCAGGACTCGAAACCGAAAGTCGGATCCTCACCAAACGCATGTCCGTCGCGTCCGTGTCTTCCGTGGACGACTCCCAGAGGTCTTCCGCTCCTTCCCACTCCCGTCGCTCCTCCCGTGATATCCCTCAAACTCCTCGCCATCTCCCAGAGCCCAGGAAATCCAGCGCGATACCCAGGCCTAGTCTACAGTACTCAAGAACCCCAAATGACCCTCGCTCAGATCCCTCTTCGTCCTACACCCGCGTCAACGGCGCGTCCTCTCCCCCCTCCTACCCCCCCAAACGCGCTCGTACTTACTCCCAGCCCCCTTCCCCGAATGGTTTTACCAACAACAACCCCCTTCCCACCCCAGAATCCTCTCGGCCGACTTCTCCCCGCACCTCAGACGTAAGACCAACTCGCATACCGATCGCAGCCCGCACAAGAACAACAAGCGCTTCCAGTCATTCTCACAGCATCGCTCAGAGAGCCGAGAGCCGCAACGGCACCAATCATCGCCCATATCAGCCGCCCACCCCTGACATCGCTCAAGATCATTGGGTCGTCAAGCCAAGCGAACCTCCGCAACCGACAACACCCCCGATGGCTTCCATACGGCACCAAGCTTCTAGCATCATGAACGAACCTGCTCCCTTCGCGACATCTTCGATTACCTCTTCAATACGTTCGAGAATCCAGGAACCCATACACCTCGATCCCAGACCTTCGAACGACTCCGAGGAACGCCCGTTCGAGCACTGGTATAGAGGCGACGTACACAGAAATGGTGGTGTCGGGGAGCTCCGGGTGGCGAAGCATGTGGAGATGTTGCAGATTGCCAACTACGGACACAGCATTCGGAAAGCTGCCCGTGGGCAAACACGAGACCCATCTGGCCAGATGGACTCCACTCGTGGGCGGAAGAGGGCGGACAGTGTTGGTACCGGTACGCATGAAAGTCTCTACCTCGAAGATGAGCGGACAAAGGATGTAGGTATGGTCCTTGACGAGAGCCCGTTGACCGACATCGAAGTTGATCCTGACACCGACCCCGAGACATTCTATGACGCATATGCTAGTGTTGACACAGAAGCGGACATGGATGACATGATCCACTCAGGCTTCAGCACTTCTACGCCCGGCCTTCCACTCGCTGCGGTCTCTTCTAGTCGTAGTCAAACACCCACGAATACCTATCCGGTTCCGGATGACAATATCACGCCAAAGTATGCAGCTTACGCTCAGGCTGCTGGAGACCCCTTGCGATCCAGTACGCCCTCAGCTCCTCTGAGGACGAGCGCAGAGAGCACCATGCCAACTCCACCCACATCAGGGCCACGCACACGGACCGTATCACGCACGACTTCCCCGACGTCGCAGTCATCTGATCAGTCGCATACAAAGCGTCGCGCTAAAAGCCCTGCTGCATCCTCACCCGCCTCCACTCCGAAGAAGGCAAGGATGAAGACCAAGACTCCGCCCCCAACGTCACGTAGGGATGACCCGCGGAGCTCTGTCGCAGCATATCCGACACCGGAAGGAAATGTGGTGGACGCTATACCAACGTGGACCCAACCCGTGCAAAAGTCCGGCAACTGGGACGAGGCAAGTGACAGCATTTATCAAAATCTCATTCGCACTCACCACCGCCCTACCCCCAGGTCGTGCTCCCTGTTGTCGCACGTAAGAGGGGGTTGGATGGTCAATACGAGCAAGCAGATGGCAGTCCGAAACCGAGGTCACCGGAAGCGCCACCAGTAAAACCTGTACGCATGGTTCATGAAGCACAACGTGGCATTGTGCCTCCTTATTGATGGTTTTTCTACAGGCACCTGGTACATTTGGGTACGACTATACGAAATATCGGCCACCACGTCCAGATGAGATACAAATGGACGAGTTTGGTCGGTTTCCAGAGCATGCCCCGCTTCCTGAGGAGGACCTGGTTCCACCACACGCAGAGACATCCCCGAAACTGATATTACATCCTATCAAACTGGAACAACCCATTCGGCAAGATCCTCGGCAAACTGCCTCAAAGCCTCCTGAATCTCCCGCACCTTTCTCGCAATATCGTGTTGAGCGTCAGGTACCTACCATCAACGTCACGCGGCCATCTTGTGATACCGTCGAGCAACGACAAGAACAAGAAGACGAGGACGCTAGTGGAGGGTGCTGCAAATGCGTCATTATGTGATTTCGTTGAAATCTGGGTATTTGGATGTCCTTGCTGTTCCTGTAAATTTTGCTTGTTCACTGTGCATCAGTCTCCGTACCTTCAGCATTTCCCGTCACGCCGTTTCTCGTCACGCCTTTCCTTCATCCATTTTTTCTCACCCGACTATCCCCTGTTCTTGAAACAACCGACCACCGCCTTGCCGTTCCTCCTCAAGGCGTCTCTGCTGCAACTTCTTTGTGATGAAGATTTCCATTTGTTCGCTCATCACGGTATACTTTTTTTTCATACATACCATGACGGAGTGGAAAGTCCTTCATTCATCCTTGACCCCACACCTACCTATCTCATCGGACTTCACCATCCGCCGCATACGTGTTGCGTTGCTCCTCCCACACACACTCCCCAAGATCCCCCCACACTCATTAGTAAACCGCCTGTAGTATGGAATCGCTCATCTTTCATCTTCTCTTTGAGCTTACTTTATTGCTGCAGTAGATTTCCCAAGAGTGGTTTCAATGATCCCAATCGCATATCATACGTACAAGTGATATTATTCAATGGCATTGCGCTAACGCTAAATGTTACCCAGTCCTACAAGTACGCACGACGCTTTGCATACGCAAGATCATCTTCAGCAAGCGTAAGGAGTAACGTTGAACGTTCTGCTCGCACGCAGATACCCTCGAGGGTCTAATCGTACTTCGTCAATAGTGTAAGCTATGTCGACGCGGTATGTACCATCTGCGTCATTCAATTCCACCTCGGTGAGGTTTGTGAGCTCCTCGAGCACTTGTCCGTTCCTTGTCCACTCGATAGTGTAGCTCTCCGCGCTCTCGATAGGCTGCTCCCTAAACTGAGCTAGCTTCACGAGATCGACCTCGACAACATGGCTACTTGGGCCTGAACACGTCACGCGGAGATCTTCAACGAGATCGACACGTTTAAGAAGAGAAAGCCAGAGCCCTTCTAAGCAGACGTTGCAAAAGTTGGGCTTGGTGACGCTGCGCATGAGGCAGTCATCATTCGTGGGGCGATAAGAAGTTGCATTGTCGACGTCGTATCTAGACACGCTATGGCATCAGAACGCATTGCCGAGAAGAGGTGGAACAGTGGGTGTGCGCACGTGGGGAAGAGGCTATAATAACCTTGAGTTGCGTTGAACCTGGACGAGTCAGCCAAATGTCGGGTGAACATCATCGAAGACACGCTTACTCTTCGAGAGACCCATATTCGAGGACCTCGACGCTACAGAGTTGGGCCTGACCCTGGATCTCTCTGTTTCGGAGCGAGAACTCGACTACGTGTTCGCCCTCGATCAGCGCGTGCTCGAAGAGAATGTCGTAATGCCATCTATCTACGCCGATGTCGTTTCGAGGTGTCCACCTGAGATCGGCACCGTCCAGGTATACCACAAGGTCATCCGCGTGAGGTATCCCAGACAGTGAGAACTTGATGAGGTGGCGAACGTACGTCCCAGACGACAAGAACGTAAACGACCATGGCTTCTCGACCTCGAGAAGCGTCCACGGATACACCTGCATCGGCATCACAGAACGCTCCACGCGCGCGTGGTCTTTACGCGTCAACCAGTGCGCCCACGTCACATCTTGGAGATCGTGTATGGCATTGACCCCGAAATAAGCGAAGCCACCGTCATATTCTTCGCCAACTTCGATAATGGAATGTCCGATTTCATGGCGGAGCACGAGGGCGCCGTTTGCCAGTGAGGCAGTCGTTGTACTTGGGGATTGCGCCGGGTCAGCATTGTTTCAGATGTGATGTGACAGCGGTTACTTACGTGTATTCCCCTCCAAGACCTAAGGCGGGAATGAGCGTGCAATCGTGCCCTGGCGTCGACGGAAATTGCACTTACCACCGTACAACGGATCATTTGCTGCGGATGTGACGTTTTCAGCTCACCAAAAACAGAACCGAGTAAGGGAATCCCAACCAAGCAAAATTGCGTAATTGCACTTGTCGCCAAGAGACGCGCAAGCAGCAAGAGCCACGTCAGAGTTGTTGGCATACAAGCCTCTCAGTTCAGTGCCGTCTCTGTACAGACCAAATGGCGTGCTGCGGAAAGGGTCTTAGTGTGCGAGGCTCGGATGTACATCGTTTGCCCTCACTCCTTGGCTTTCCCACCGACACCAATGCCACTCTGTGATCAGACATTAACGAGAATCATGGTTTCACGAACGAATTCTAGAGACCTCTTTGCTGGGAGTAAAGATAGCCCAGAAATTGAGCAAGGGTTTGACAGTGAAAAATGTCTGATTCGTCGACATATCGCGCGCAAGTCGAGAGGCATCATCCAAGAATTTCCGTCGTTCCTCGGCGGTGTCTGCGATGTGTAAATTCTCCACCAAAGATAGCGTGGACAGATCACGTACATCCATCAGCAAAGAATGCGAGGTCGACGCGATTTTCAGCTGGCCCGGAGATGATCAAAGGTATGACCTCCAACGGTGGCAGGTCGACGTCCAAAACGTGAGCATTGAAGGTACCATCCCGTGAAAAGGGAACTTGGGTCGAAGAGTGGTCGAGGCTAGGAAGCAAGGCAGAGAGGTCATTTGAACAGTGCAGCTGGGCTTGCGATACCAGGGAGTGTATGTCGTGCGAGAGAACCCGGACCACGTTCTGGCTTGCCCCAGGGTTGGGAACGGGAACTGGGGTCACCTCCTTGATGACGTTCTGGTTGGTCAGGTCCTTGTTTATCTGTGCTGACCGAAAAGAGACGAATTCGCAGCGACCGTCGAGAGGATCTGCTCGCAGGACAAGTTCCCAAGATCGTGTGTGGGCTCCGTTCGCAGCAACGCTACCAAGTGCAATGAATGCCACAGCAACGGACAAGCATTTCATGGTGTGATCGAGCCGTAGCAAGGGTGGCAGGTTGACGGTGTTCGATGGATGCGGACAAGAGGCGGCCGAGACGGTAAACACTTGGAAACAGCGTGGCATCATTGGCGACCTCGCATTAGGAACATCAGTCTCGCCGTACTATTTCACATACAACTATTCAAAGACACAGTAATTTATCTACGGACGATCTTCGCTCGAGGTCAGTGCCCGAGAATGGAACACTACACCTGCCATTTACGGAACCGGAACTCACGCTCCCGGTTAACTATACCAGTGATGGACACAGTCCTCTTGAGAGACTACCACGATGAGGATGGACAGGACGTCCACCAAACTTCATATACCCCACCTTTCAGGGAACTTCTCCCTTGTCGGTGTCTTAGAGCAGCTGGAACCGCACCAATCGACAAATGGAAGAAAGATCGCCCTGGTGGGTCCTCTCTGGAACCCTCAATAATTCATGTTACTGAGGATCACACGCAGATCCTGCATGGAACGATGGGGTGAGCTACACCGACACATCTCTTTATGGATTTTGTTGATGTTTCTCTCAGACATAAAGATTACCTATTCCAGAAGCGGCTCGCATTGAGGTTGCCATTCGACTCTTTTAGGTTTGACTTTCGGTACGGGGCTAATGTTATGCGGTCCTTCCCGGGTTACTGGACTCAAGTCCTGCAGGGGAAATCACGAAAGCGGCGGCCAGTGGAGACAAGGAGGATTTGCCGACGATGTCGAGGACCTTGTGACAGTTGTCGCTTACCTCCGCTCCACCTATGGTTATGAAGTTGACATGGTCGTCGGCCATTCTCGTGGCTCCGTTGCTGGTATGCATTGGCTGTGCACATCAGAAGAAGGGAAACGTGTACGCGCCCTAGTCAACGTATCAGGACGTTACCGAATGCATGTGAGAGTCTTGAAGTCCCATTTCTCCACACGAACTGAAATAGTTTTCATTTAGCGAATATATGGTGATTATGCCGGATTCCAAGGATTGATGAGATATTCACAACCTATAGATGGTGCCGAGGCCTACAAGGAAGAACTCGCGACCAAAGGGTATTACGACTGGAATGTGGTGGTCGCGCGTAAAGCTATTGTGCAAAAGATATACCCTCACGATCTGGAGGAATTCTCGCGTTGGAACTCGGGTATTGTCTGGGACAAATTTCCATCATCCATAGATGTCCTCACCATACACGGTCTCGCCGATAGAACGGTACCCGTGTGAGTAACCCCTAGGTCTGTAAGGAGAGAATGCTCACATTAACCTGTAGTTACGATGCAATCATCTACGCACGCATATTTGGAGCGAGAGCACCCGGGACGCATAATCTACACCTTATCGAGGACGCCGATCATAACTTTACTGGGGTAGGGAACGTTGGTACGGTCCGCGGTATCCTGGAATTGACCAGTTTGATCTAGCGTCAGGATGAAATCGTCGACTGCATCCGCGAGTGGTGGGAAGCAAAGTGTTCGGGATCTTTGATCACAGGGGTGTTCAGAACAGGAATCCGGGGCAAGTTGTAGGTTTCACCAACTTCTGGGAAATATGCGGCGCTATATCATTAATTTGGCGTTACTGGGAGGTGAAATGCACGTCCTTTTGGGAATGAACGAGACTCGACAACGGACACGATATTTTCCTTGGTTGGCGACGATCAAGTTAGTGATGGTAGACCGTGGTCCGTCGGATCTTTCCTACACCTCGATTTTCAGCGTACTCGTAGATCGGCGAATCGTGGGTCCTAGTTACTCGGATGATATCCACTTTATAGTTCTATCTACCACCCGGCGTTATCGCCGAGGGGTCTGATTGAGCGGCTCGGTAGTTTGTTGGTGGCATGCACCTAGGCGAGAAAGAGGGAGTGACCCGCACAGAATCACGCGTTGGTAGGTGTTGCACCACTTTAGAAGAAATCCGCAGTTCGTAGCCTTTGCAATCGGGAATCACACGGAGTCTCACCTTGATCTCAAGAGCTCGAATACTCTCTTCGCAACTGATTGCCGACTTGTCTGGTTCTCGGCAGCAGTTATGTCTCGCTTCGCGCACAGAGAAAGCATCCGAGAGAGTGGAATCCTAGATGACATTTGGGAACACCAAAAATTATGGCCAGATGGTGATGTAGTGGTGTAAGTTGCTACAGAAGAGAATAATACTAAATGCAGTGCGATACGATTGTATAGTAAACAAAGCAAGCGACGATGGGAATGGTGACGATTACACAGATTACGAGAGTCCTTCCTTCCCTAGACAGTTGTGATTAGATGTTCCTCGTCAACGAGAGAGCTGCGTGAACGGGTGTTATCACCTCGTTACGAGGCGTGGAGAAATATGGTTGTGATGTGAGAGTGGAAGTGAATGATGATGATGGCGTGGACGCGTCAACGTCGACCAAGATAGCGAGTGCGCAAAAGTAACTGCGGGCGCAGTTGATAGGATTATGGTGTCAGAAGAACACGGGAGCCACAGAGCTTGCGCCGGCGCTGACTGTGGTGCGCGGAGATCCGTATTTGGAGGATTGTGGATAGGAGTGAGCTCTGGGGTCTCGAGTGGACTGCGACTGAGCGCTGTGAGTGGTCTGAGTAGACTTTGGTTGGCCATAGGTGGCCTGGTATTGAGAGGTAGAGTTGTTGTACTGGCTGCTCATGGTGAATGAACTTGAAACTGGGGAGAATTGGTTGGTAGGGGAGGGGGTTTAAATATGCGGATGACATCGCCTGGGGAGCTGACGGAAGCTGAATCAAGAAAGATCATGCCGGAACCGACACAGGACCGATGCGGAGATCATTGCAACAGGACACTCACACGGAACGCTTGTTGACCTTGAGAAGATCTCAGCTCGGTCGCTGCGTCTAACGCCAGCCATACACAGCCTAGCCAGTTCCTTGCCACAGATCCGCTATCCACGCGTAAGATCGGCCATTGCCGATAGTGGCTGTGCCCACTGTGTGAGAGAGCCCTGGTGGCACCTCCGAACACCCCTACGTCGCAGATTCATATGCGCCAGGGACAAAAATGACTCATAGAATGACACTGCAGTACTATAACAACACTGGTCGACTTCACGACCGAGGTCCCGAGGAACCCCACACCTCCTACTACACAGTCAATTGCAGGGTGAGTGATCTACCGCAAGTGATCAAGTACCCGAATGACCAACCCCAACCGTTGTCGTGTCTACGGTCTTCTACTTCTTCACCGTCTCTTCATTCCTTTTCATTCGGAATTTTGGGTTAGATGAGCTTCTTTCACTGCTTCTCACAGCAAATCCTTGGCTGGCGTTACGGTGATTGGGTGCATTCAGTGATTGGAAAAAAAAAAAAAAGGACCAAAGTGTGCGCCTGTTTGAACCTCGGTCACGACGATACTATCCTATTCCTGACAGCCATAGTACATACAATCGTCTCCGTTCTTTGCTACAAACAAGCTCAAACCGTACCCACGATGAAGCCTCCTCTGTATTGCAGAATCCCCGTCGCTTGCCTAGGAAACTGTCACAACGATCTTCCCGCTAAAGAAACTCGATTTGGGGGTCCTTCTATACCTCAAGGAAGACCCACTTGCCTATTCTTGTTCTCCGCCATCTCGCGGTGTGCTTGTTGAATCTCGTTCCAAGGGTACACCTAAGCAATCAAGTTCAAGTGGTCCGTTGTCGACGGGTCAGATCAGAAGCTCCCGAAAAGGACACAAACCTTGTGAATGTAGGTCCGCATCGGCCCACTCCCTTCCGCTCCTGTTATCTGATCGACGATCGCCTCAAAGCTAGCGCTTTCAAGTTATTGATAATTCGTTCGCTCAGTTTGGTGGTGTCAACACACCTGTTGATCAGCTCCGCCTGATACTCCAAACTCCGAGACCGCAGTGTGGATCCCTGGATCTTGAGTCGCTTATACAGGATCGGCCGTAGATTGACCGAAGGAACCTCGCTTCCTTTGAATGGATATTCTTTTAATAAGCATTTCGCGGACAGCAGGCATTTTTACCGCTCAAGAATGCAAGGAGGGTCATCCTTCCGTCAATCGCAAGAGAATCAATGTTCTTCGCCCAGTGTGTATATCCGATGAAATCGATTACGACATCGGCACCATGGCCGTTGGTCGTTTTCTTCACTTCTTCTGCGAAATCCTCGCTGGTATAATTCACGGCATGGGTCGCCCCATTCGGGATCGAAAGGAGCCATTCCAGCTTATCCCTGGTTGATGCCGTTGCTGTAACGGTGTTCCTGTGCGGCGATTAGTACACCACAATCACCCATGTTTATACAAACTGAAACAGCATCGGAAGCACTCACGCGCCGAAAACGCGTGCAATCTGGATTGCCGCGACCCCTACACCGGAAGCACCAGCATGAACAAGGACGTTGTCACCTTTCTTAACTTCGCCATATTTAACCAGTGCTTGATAGGCTGAACACAGGACGAGGCAATATGATCAGCCCCCTTGATGCCTGATGCCATGTGCCGTCAACCGGGCAGGGAATCGCCGTGCGCACCTGTAATGTAGTTTTCGGGAATGCTCGCCGCTTCCACCCAAGACAAGTGCGCAGGTTTCTTGATCAGGAGACCTTGACTACATACAATGTACTCGGCGTATGCACCCTAGTAAAGAGATCGTCAGACCGCTTTTGTCATACATTTCAGAAGATCCATACACCCCCAACTAGGCCATACACCTCATCGCCCAAAGTCCATTTCGTAACGCCGGGTCCAAGTTCGTGCACCACACCGGAGAATTCGACACCAAGAATGTCGGATGCACCCGGAGGCGGAGGATACATGCCCTCGCGTTGGGCCAGATCCATGCGATTCAGGCCGAACGCAACGATCTAAGAGCGCCGTCACTCAGTCATGTATTACAGTCAGATGACCGGGGCACTTACTTTGACCAGTACTTGTTCCTCCTTTGGAAGTGGCCGCTCGATATCTCCGACATACAGGTTCTCGATGGGACCTTTTCCGTCCTTGATTAACACAGCACGCATTGTGGACATCGTGAGTGGAGAAGATGTTCGTTACGTATCTCACGCCCCCAGGTGCCTCCATGTACCCACGAATGGGTCAAATGTAGTCATTACTGGTAACACATCAACAAGCCAGAACTTTTCCACTGGCGCTAGCACTGCACACGATGTACAGCATGGCAGACGTAGCTAAACCGGGAACAAGGGACAAACGTGCACAGCATGTTTGTTCTCGCAGTTAATCATACTTTAAAATCTCTGCCATGGCTTGGGGAACGACGAGCCCAATTTGGTGACCTCAAGGGAAGGAGGTCAGTCTAGGCTGGCAATCATCTCCGAACAGGGCGTAGGTTGGTTTCAAATAGTTGAACAGCCTGAGGATGAACGTTCCTCCCGCGACCGTTTGTTGTCCATCACGAGATGGTAAAGGTGAGTCTCGAACCAGACGTTCTAGGAAGTACCTGGCGAAGTATTACTGGGCTGTGTGAACACTTGATCGGAGACTAGGTTGGCGATGTTTTAAAAAACGGGTAGGTGCTTGCTGGGGCGAGGATATTGCTCTCCCGTCGACTTTCCGTCCGGGATGCGGGTTGTCGGCATCGACATCCGACACAACGTTGGGCACGTGGACTAGTCTGACTAAGCACAGGATGACCAAGGCTGTGTTCTCACCCGTGACTCTCCTTCTCAACGAGCCCATCGGTAAACTGCGGAACTCAGTAGTTCGTCCTTCTTTGCAACGTTCCAGTCACCCCTCTTGGTTTGCAGGCCATGCGAGTTGCACGGGAAGCCTCTTTGCCGCTCTCTGGCAACCAGTTCAAGGTCGAAGAGGTCCAGGAGGCTTATGTTGAGCGAAAAGAAAAGTAAACCATGTTCTCTCCGCCTAACCTATACGTCTCATCTACTATCGTCTTAGCTTGCTTGACGCAATAGATGCGACCAGGGCCATTTTGGCGGGGCTACGGGAGTTCAATAAGAACGACTGGGTCGTCCGATATCCCACACTCCAGGAGCCCAGCGACGAATCCGTCGCACCTTCAAAGCCAAAGCCTCGCCGTTCCATTCGCCGCGCTCTGACCTTTGCCGACGATCCATCCAATCAGACCGAGGTCGTCTACACTCCCTCCCGTCAA
>JBBPSC010001045.1:0-12014 GCA_038093395.1 Baorangia bicolor | reverse complement strand
CATTGCAATCGTAGATACAGCGTATACATGGACAAATACCTGTTGTAGTATATAAGCCTTGAATGCACGGCCAGAGAACTCCAGTTTAGTTCTCTTGGTCTTTTCCCCAGAAGACTAGGATAGCGGGCAGCAATACTATGGGCATGGAGCTGTTTCACAGTTCTCATGTTTCGTTGACGCTAGCTCCATACGAGACTCATACACTCTTTTCTTCCGTTTGGTTTGACTGGGCAACTTAGGACCGCTTTTCCTTCATTGGACGAGCAATGGTCTTTTGGGTTGTTTCAATAAGGGTGTGCAGGGAACAAATCAAAAGTTGTGTGATGAGGTATAAATATTGACACATGTAAATGCAGTGTGTTCTAGATAGGGGCAGAGTCTAGACTTTGTCACCTGATCTTTCCCATGGTCATGTGCTTTGGATCACATGATAGTCGAAGATTTTGCAATCATGTGCTGAGGCCACGTGACTGTCAAAAGGTTTGAATTGATGAAGTCCAAAGTAATAATGTAAGTAAGTAAAGTCTTTAGTGGTGTCTGTAACAGTGACATACATAGGTGTAGTCAAAGAGGTGGTGATTGTTTCCAACCTGGAAATAACTTGGTAGAGACTCGCCATCATTTGGCAATCACCAGGACTGGAACAAGTCATATACATGAGTGCTCAATGAGATGTGAGACAGAATACTCATTTAAAGATGCCAGCAGGCCTTGTTTTTGACTTGAGAGTTGTTGTAAGCATTGGGTGGCTTTTTGGGTAGTACACGTTCATCAAGGTTGATGACAGCCTTTTTGTCAAAGACGATACCTATTAAACTTGTGAAAACTGATTTTTGAATGCTTTCTGGGTAGTACACATTCATCAAGGTCAACGACAGCCTTTTCATCAAAGACAATACCTATTGAACTTGTGGAAATTGATTTCTAAATGCTGTTGCATCACATAGGTGCTTATCAGTCCCAACTTTGTCATAAATGCCATCGAGGGTCTTTGGTGCCATGCTGGGGTAAGATGGGTGCATTTGACATGATTCAAAGGATCTACTGTGATGGTGAAACAAGCACATGTCATACAATTAACAAGCGTCTACTCATACTCAGTATCCAGCTGATTTTAGAGCAACAATGCATAGTAAAAGGACAACAAAACCACCTAAGGGACACCATGGTACTATCAAACATAATGGCAGTGTGAGAACCAGCCATATATGTTATGGACACCACTAAAGACTCTACTAAATTACACTACTACTTTGGACTTCAACGTTTCAAATCTTTGATGGTCACGTGGCCCAAGCACGTGACTGTGGGAAAGATCAGGTGACAGGGTCTAGACTCTGCCCCTATCTGGAACACACTTCATTTACATACATCAATATTTATACCATGTCACACAACTTCTGCTTTATCCTGGGCTCACCCTTATCAACGGTTATCATATATGTACTTCTTATCAGTAGCACTACTTGGTCTGTGTGCACATGTACAACAATATATAAAGCAGGTGTAAATGGCTGAAGTCCTCAGTCATTTCCACTTGTCTTCGCTGGTCATTTGTGCATCATTACCTTGCAAGGGGTGTAGCATTGAGACAGGAGATTAAGGTTACTGGCTCCTTGACTTTCACCGTCCCGCCAGTGCTAGTGAGCACTGCAAGGAAGTGACATCCTTGTGCACAATTGTTGGCCTGACACCTTAATTGGGAAGGGTTCGTAACAATATACATCCTCAGAATTAATAGCATACAGTGCATCAAGCAATGTGAAGTAGATATCCTGATCAGTCAGTTGTGTCATCGCCATTCACACATAATCTCCATTTCAACAGAGGTGGTACTTTATAGCTGAAAATGCAAGCTTGATCAGATTCAAGTTGGGAGAATAAGGAGGCAAAAATTCACAGTGCATCCTCCTGTATAGTCATTGTTACACAAAGCATACCAAAGAGGTCTCATTCAACAAGGATACTCATCAGGCGATGCTCATGAAGAGACTGATGTCTGAGGAGCTTCAGGGATAATGAGATGCAAGGGATGAAAAAGTCTCTAGTGAGACAGACGAGGATGCCCAGGGGCACTGGGACTTGTACAATGGTGCCTAGGGTTGCTAGGTCTTGGACAAGGAGGAAAGTGTTGACAGAGAGTCACACTTAAGGACAAGGGCAAGGACTTAGGAGGGGAAGCTTGACTTCTAGGTGATTCAAGAAGGTATGCTTGTATAGTGTAGATCAAGAATGAGAAGTACAAATGGAGCGGTATAGGTTTATATAAGAAGCATAAGTGTGCATGGACCCAGCTCCACATAAGGAAATGAACGAGAGAGAATATGATGGAAGGTTAGAAACACTGGCCATTGTGAGAGAAATGGCGAGGAGATAAGTAAGTCCGAAGATGTTTAAGGTAAGAGAGAAATAAAGGTGAAGTTGGAAGGGTCAGCGAGGATAGTTAGAACGGCAGAAGAGATGGAAGCTGACCAACTGCACCAGATATAAGTAAGAGAATGATGGGTGAAGAGAAGGAGATGAGGGGAAAGGAAGAAAATCATAACAGCATGTTATTCATTGATACAAGTGTAGATGAGTACTCACGAGAGGAGGGTTACGAATGTAGATGAAGGAAGCCTGACTCTGGATGCAAGTGGCAACTATCCGAAATTTTTGCAAGTACATTCACTTTTTACTCATTCATCGTACTTTCTTTCTCTTTTCACAGACTATTACATAATATTGGCTTACATCATAGCTAACCCTTAGCTAACCTCTTATTTGATCTACCCGCAGATCTCCTTTCTCACTCTTCACATCTCAGATCTTACATCTGCAATCCTCCTGTCTCTTTCATTTCATCTATTCTTATTACTCCTCATTGCATCCAGCCCACATGTATCTTCTCTTCCATTCCTGTGATCGGGCAGTGCACTCTTCCATTCTACATCATGCATGTCTTACACATGTCGTGCTTCTCCCCACCTCCTATTGTGTTCTAGCTCGGTTTAGCTCGCCTCGTTGTAGTTACATCATAGCTACATCATGCCTCACATAGGCCTCATGTACTTGTAGTATAGCACTATATAAGCTGGGGCCTTGGGACAGAATCGCCAGTCGATTCTTCTCTAGCCTTAGTATTGTCAACGGACATACTCTGTAAAGCAAGATCTAAGCAAGACGATACTATTGATGAGTGCCTACAAACCTCATTAACAGTCTTTCTTGTCAAAGACTACTTCACACCCTCGCGAGTTCCCTCTCTCTACTCTTTGACTCATCCCTCTATCCCTCTGCGTCTTAGGGTGTAGGGTTATCTGTTTGGGTTTGCATTCCATGCCCAGATACAACTCATTCGGTTATCTATGGCCGTTACATTCATAATGGATGAATTAAGACCCCACACAAGTTGATGGAAATGGGAAGGTAGCTTACTTTTCTGACTAGAGTTCTTTGATTTATACATATTCAGTATCTGATGGTGGTCATAACTGAACATTGTTGCTTTACGTAGGTTAATGGCATCTTGAATCTGCTTCTTTGTTACAATAATCGGTGCATCCAGAAAAGTTTCAACCTCCTGTTGTTACGCGAAGCATACCAAAGAGGTCTCGTTCAACAAGGATACTCAATAGGTGATGCTCATGAAGAGACTGACGTCTGAAGAGCTTCAGGAATAACGAGACACAGGGGTGAGGGAGTCTCTAAGGAGACTGACTAGGATGCCCAAGGGCGCTGGGACTTGGCACAAGGATGCCTAGGGTTACTAGGTCTTGAACAAGGAGGAGGGTGTCAACAAAGAGTCACACTTGAGGACGAAGGCAAAGACTTATGAGAGGAAGCTAAACTTCCTGGGGATTCAAGAAGGTATGCTTGTATATAGCGTAGATTAAGAATAGAGCATACAGATGATACAGCATAGATTTAAATAGTTAAGAAAGGAATGCGCATGGACCAGGCTTACAAAGGAAATGGAAACAGATGGAAGATAGGAGAACTTGTCATCATAAGAGAGGTGACTGCAGAGGGAGATAAGTCCAAGCAGGGAAACTAAGGTAACAAATATGTGATGGTAATATTGGAGGGGTCGGTGAGAATTAATGAAGCTGAAGAGATAGAAGCCAACCTACCACACCACATGCAAGTGACAAGTCAAGAAACAACAAGATAAGTAGAACAATGAAGAAGAAAAACCATAACACCTATGGTGCATGGGACAACAAATAATCAACTTTTCAGGAACATAAAACATCATAGTCTGATGAACTGTAATTTTCACAAAAATTGACTTGTTCATTAGTCATACCATGTTTTCCTGGGCAGGCTACACTGCTGTGAAGTCAGGAAAGCAAATTAATGTACAGGGCATCATTTCAAGCATGCCAATTTTTCCACAAAATAACTACCTGGTTGACTTGATGCCACAGACACACACCATGTAGTGCAGATTGACCTGCAGGCATTTTCATTGTACTAGCAGTCAACTTCTGCACCAGTTTGTATCCAAATATGGGATGCTCTCCAACTAGGCATAGTTATCTGAAGTCTCCAGTAAATATAATGTTGATGTTGCCGAAAGGCTTGTCCACCACTGATGTATTTGCTGATTTTGCCAGGCACAACCTGTGTGAGATTTTGCTCAACAGCTTGGTGGAAACCATTGAGGTTTCATCAATAATTAAGTAGGAGACGTGTTTCCAAACAAGCTCCAAATCAGACTGATTTATGCAGCCCTTTTGACATGGTAAAAATGTCAATGAATGGATTGTGTTTCCCCTGATAAGGACAGCAGCACACCCTGTGGGAGCTGACACCATTATATGGTGTCTGCAGCCAATCTTCTCAAAGAACAAGACAATATCATCAATGACATAACTTTTTCCCATTCCCCCTGTGCCAGCAATATACATTAGTAACTGAGTTTGGTTTTGTTCAATTGCATGTTCACATATGATTTGAAATGCCATCTCCTATTTATAGTTATGACCAATTCTAGTTTCATCTAGAATGTTGGTCAATGTATCAGAACAGAAATCAATGTACATCTGATCTTGAGTTTCTTGAGAGGACAGAGTTGCAATGCAGATATCAGGCTCATTCCCAGGCAAATGTGGACGTTTACACACAGGGTTGTCAGGCAAAACAGACAGTTCAGATTGCTCTGATAATTTCCATTTCCAGAGAGCCTTCAGTTTAGAATGGTATTTGTTTAAACATTTCTTCACTTGGTCATCTACCAGCTGAATGTGTGTACCATCAGGAACCATTAAACTCACAGCTTCTCACAAGTGTGCAGCATCAGACTCTAGGTCAATGAGTAACCTCGCTCTGTAAAGAGCTGACAATGACTCAAACACGTCTCAGTTTGCAGTGAATCTCTGTAAGTTGGCAGCTCCATCATCCAATAGATTCCCACATCATCAAATTGCATACAATCTCTGTTAGCCATGAATGTTGCAAACAAATCCCATTTGTCTTCTGTAATGGGCAATAATCCACCTCCAGAAGGGATTTCATCCTCATTATCTGAAACAACTCTCAAAGCTATAAGCTCAAAGGTTGCACGAAGAAAGGCTAAGACTTGTAAGAGAAAAGATGAAGGATAAGGAGTACTCCAACTAGGACCTTTGAGAGGAAAAGACCAGAAGAACTAGACTGGAGTTCTCTGGTGTTGCATTGAGGGTTTATATACTACAACAGTGTTTACCAGTATTGACACTGTATCTATGATATGCAATGCTTTGTCCGCATGTGTGGGAATGGAATGGAAGCATAGAAGCATAGCATGAGGCCAACATGCTGTGTGGCAGAATGGAAGAGAAGAGAAGCATACAACATGTGATGGGCATGTACATCAAATGGAAGAGAAGCATAATGTAATAATAGCCAGCATGATAATGAAGTGAAAATGTGAATACCGTGACAGTGTAAGTGGATCGTAGATCCGTGTGAAAGGGTTGAGTGTCTGCACGAAACGATTCTAAGTCCATGAAATGTAAGTGAGCGTTCACGATAAGATAGATGATTAGATCCTTAGGGATCATGTGATGCGATAAGATAAGATAAGAAGGAAAATGTGAAGGGAAAAATGTAGACCTGTAACATTATCAGCTATTTGCATTGTATGCAACCTTGCACATGCATCCTCACATTCTGACTCAACCTCCATGTTTTCCATAATATATAAAGCATCTGTGCCAAAATGCATGGCTTCAAATGCCATCTCCTAGGTATCTTTCTGCTGTTTTAAATTGTTAATTGTTCACCATGGTTTAAATAAAATCACCATAGCTTAACACCACTCCTCTTGTGTAGAAGGAGATACTTCACTTTGTCAATGAGGAATGCAACAACCAATGAAAGAAAGAATATAATGTTCTACTCATAACTGAACCATGTGTGTTGAGCTCTGTGGGTGCTCACATATAAATTTTCCTCATGGATTAGCCAGACAACTAACTGAATTTGTCCTCCTGTTAGATTGCTCCACAACATTGCTATTCCAATCCAACCTAGTATTCTCCTTCACTATCAAAATTTTCTCACTGCTTTGAGCATATTCCCAAAACAACATGCCTGCAAATGCATCATCTAATGGTCACAATTGATAATCGTCAACCAAGTCATTTGATTGAATACAGTCTTTATTAACAGAAACCTGGATCTGTTCATTCACGAAACTCTGATCTGTATCTTCCATTCGCTGCACTATTTCATTCAAGTGGTCCCAACTAATGTTCATAAATGTGTGATTTATAATGGTCACCACCCCTGACAATATAGCTCATCACTTGCTGATGCAACAATTCCTGTCATGCCATCAGAGCATTAATGGACTTGATGAACAGACTTTTTTCTTTAGCACCCTCAATACTTGAATCTATGCAACATTGCTCAATTCAATAAAGAGTGTACTTAATTGCATCTAACCCAGCATGTATGCTCAGACTGCTTTTGGTAATGTAATCTGTGATGTAGAAAACTAAAGCCTTTGCTGTGGGACCCAAACTAATATATTTGATGTCCATGTTGCATTGCAAAAGAAAAATAAGCAATGCATTGTAATTATTAATGCGGGGATGCAACCATCAAAGCAATACTGACTGTGTTTCAGAGTCAATTTCTGTAGATGCCCTAGTCAACCCATCTATTTGCATCCAGCAATGAACATCATCTTGAGGATCCCCTGGCTGCAGATGTTTCCAGCATGTCTCCATATGTTCATGCCAATTACATATGTTCACAAGATCCATCACAGCCCTGTGAAATTCAACTAGTGTTGGTAAGGGCCTGGCCTGGCCCGGGCCCACTATAGGAAAATGTGCAAATGATCATTTTGATTATTTATAGCCTGAGAACTCTTGTAATTGTGCCTCTATAGTTGACTCATCTAAAAGCTCCAAAATCCAGCTCAAATCATCTATTCCCTTTTAACAAGTACAATTAGTATTGAAAATCCAGTCCAGGACTGAATAAAAAACTTGCAACTAGATTATAGTTGCCAGTTGTAATCAGTTGTGATTAGTCCAGTTGGCTGATTTTAGAAAACTAAAAAGACTGGTTGCTATAATCCCTTCTGATTTTATCTTATTTTTCCTAACTTTATCTAGCCAGACTTAACTTTGATACTATATTAATATTAAGAGGTGCAATGACATGTTGTTGCATAATGGACATATCTCAATAGCCCCTGGGCCAAATTACATGTGTTAGGGGTCATTACAAAGCCAGGAGTTCCCTATGACTAAGCATGGTTCCCATGCAGTTATGTATAAAGAGACTGGTTACAACCAGCTGCTTGAATAAACATCATTTACATAAGGTTCAGTTTTTTTTTCAGTTTCAGTCCTATTATACTTTATTTGGGTGATTACTAAGACTGGCCTTGGTCCACCTTCCTCCAAAAAAGGCAAAAACCTGGACAAGACCAGAACTTTATACACTAAGTACAATAACATCCATCATGATTAGACTTAGTATATATAGTATGTACATGTGAAGGAATGCATTTGAACCCTGGTAATGCACAAACATGCACCTCAGCAACTTCTGAAAATGGATCCAGTATTAATGTTATATTATATACAAAAGCCAGGGCCAGGGCCCTGGGCTTGGGCCTGAGTAAACCCCAAGCCAAGCTCTAGGCCCTTTAAAGCCCTATATGTGGGCCTGGCCTGGCCTAAATAGGGCCTGAGGCCAGGGCTTTAGGGCTTCAGGCCAGGCCCATGCCAACACTAAATTCAACTGAAAACTCTCATTCAGACAGAGCATCAACTTGAGGCATGTCCAACATTCAAGAGTCTAATTCCCCTTCTCTTACAGTGGGCCGAATAGGTTCAGATTCAGAAAGCACTTCACTCTGACCTGGTAACTCACATTGTATAGTATCCTCCAACCAATTTATAATTTGATGTTGAAATGTCTTATCATTCTGCATTCAATCCCACAAGGACTGCAGATTTAGATTTTCTTTTATCCAGATTAGAAGGTGTAAATGCAACATGCCTCTGCCCTGCACTTCCACCATTCCAAATATGCAACACAGTCATCAAAGAAACCAGGTCACTTTTGATTTGGATGCACCACAATATCCAGAAATGCATTTATCATCTCATCAAATGCCCTCACAGCCACATTGGAATGTGAAGCAATGAATACTGCATGGTCATGTAGACTCATGCCTTGCCATGTATGCAGCTCAATTCCTCCATATATGCCAAATAATGGATTGTACAAGTCCATAGGATTAATTGTAATAAACAGTGCAGGTGTTCCAAATTCCCTCATTAAACCCCTTAATTCATTACACCACATTTGCTTGTAACCGGTGGTGCCCTTGACATGGTGAGAAACACTTTGCAATTGACCAAGCATGAAAAGTGTTACGGGTCTAACATTTCTCCTCTTTATCTTATCTTTTGATCTTATCTTATTGCATCATGTGATCTTATCAGATCTAATCATCTAATTATTGTGAACGCTTATCTTATCTTTTGAACTTAGAACTTTTCATGCAATGGATGCTCTCTTCTAACAGATCTACAATCCACTTATGCCTAGCATGGTTTCACCCTTTCACTCATCACTGTGCAGGCTATTCTTCCATTCTACATGCATTGTATGCATGCCATGCTTCCACTTCCATTCTGCCACATCCTCATGTGGTCCTCATGTATTCACTTCTCTTCCATTCTATGGCTATGCAAATCTATGCTGCCACACCATGCTCTATACACATGCTCTTCTATATCTATAGATTAGACGTACATAGGTACAAACATGTCTTTAGTATATATACTCAAATACAATGGCCAGAGAACTCCAGTCTAGTTCTCTTGGTCTTTTCCCTAGAAGATCCAGGAGGGACAACATCATGGGTTGCA
The DNA here is from genome assembly GCA_038093395.1 of Baorangia bicolor. NCBI lineage: Eukaryota > Fungi > Basidiomycota > Agaricomycetes > Boletales > Boletaceae > Baorangia > Baorangia bicolor. Next base: position 2,649 of record JBBPSC010001045.1, on the reverse strand, counting down.
ACCTTCATTGGTCTATATTACTCATTGCATCCATATATGATGGCTCACCCTACATTCCTTTCCACTTCAGGTTCAACAGAGGCGACTTAGAGACACAATGACCCTAGCGGGTCTACATTGTTCTTTTGGATTGTTTCAAAAAGTGCTTGCTTTTGAAGATCGGTCTTCAGTTTTACCCAAGGATCAGCCTGCCACAATTTTATCAACTCTGTCAATATGGGAGCTATCTCATACAATGTTTGTCCTAAGGAAACACAATTGTGTGTGGACACATGAAACAACAAGAATCTATTCAACTCCTTCTGTTGCAAAATATTCCAGCAGACATAACTGAAATTGGGATCACTTGCAAACCGCAAACTATCCTGCAATAAGACATTATGTAGTTGGCAGGCAAATGACAACCTACACCCCTCTGTATGATTTGGATTTTTGAAACCTCCAATTCCAAATGGGTTGAGATGTGGGAATGCCCATGCCATAAAGGCAGGTTCTTGTTCATTGACAAGTGTAAATCCACTGTGGACCTGAAGAAACTGATGACCATCCAAACAGTGAGTGAGAGCAGTTGCTTTCATCTGACAAAAATTAGAAGATGAATGATCACCTGCAGTGCAGCCCACTGTTTTGATCACCAATGATCCATTTTCTTCACTTGAATGAAATTCGTCGATGTAAGGAGGTTGGTACCAGTTTTCCACACTTGACGAAATATCTGAATTCAAATAAGCTACCTCAATTGTGCTGGGAAGAGTGCTCTCTTGTGAACCTTCATACAAGTCATCAATATTGTGTTCATCAACTGTCACTTGTCTATGATACCAAGGATTATGAGCAATGAGGAAATTAGCCAATATACAGACGACTTTCTTGTTGACAAGTACAGGTCTTAAACATTCCACATTTTGTTTCATTGCAGTACAGCCAAAAGAAATGAATAAAGCACATAATGCTTTGCATATCTCATCCCTGCCTGGAGGGATAACTTCCTGAATTTTCATTGTATTTTAAGGTAATATGGCAACATTACCTCAAATAAAACCTTGTCATGTCTCGGAGTCCAAGGTTCCTACTTTATGATTGAAGAAGTAATGGATTCTTGTTGTATGTGCCCTGACAACCAACATCAAATCAAACAATGACGCCATTTTGAACACAGCAATCACTGCATTGGGCAGCTTATCATAAGCATAATACTGAAAATTTGCCAAAGCATTTTCAGGCAACTTTCCAGCTTGAAGTGATTTCAAGCACACCCGATACACATCACCTAAGGTGCACTGCCCTCAATCCCACAATACTTTCAGATACAGAATAGCTCCATCAAAAGCCTCTAATGCATATGTATGGTAAAGTACCATGGGCAGAAGGGCACCATTTCACAGCAATGACAAGTCGAGTGTTACAGTTTTTCCTCTTCATCACTCTACTTATCTCGTTATCTCTCGACTTGTCACTCATATGTGGCGTGGTAGGTCGGCTTCTATCAATTCAGCTTCATTAATCCTCACCGACCCTTTTGATATTGTCATCACATACTTGTTACCTTGACTCCCTTACTTGGACTTCTATTCCTCCACAGTTGTCTCTCTCATGACGACGAGTTCTCTTACCTTCCATTGATTTCCATTCCTTTAGTCAGCCTGGTCTGTGCACACTCTCCTCACTATTTAAACCCTATGCTGTACTGCTTGTAGTTCCCTATTCTTGATCTATACAATACTAGTATACCTTCTTGAATCACCTGGAAGTCTAGCTTCCTCTCCCAAGTCCTTGTCCTTGTCCCTCAACGTGACCTTGTGTCAATGTTTCCCTCCTTGTCCAAGACCTAGTAACCCTAGGCATTCTCATTCTAGTCCCAGTGCCCCCTGGGCATCCTTGACCGTCTCTCTCGAGACTCCTTCGTCCTTTGTACCTCGTTATCCCTGAAGCTCTGCAGACATCAGTCTCCTCGTGAGCATCACCTGTAAGAGTATCCTTGTTGAACGAGGCCCCCCCTTTGGTATGCTTCGCATAACAAAAGATCAAGAATCTCCGTGGTCCCACCTCCTCAGGTGAAGGACCTTTACCACAGTCACCACGAGTTGCTTTGGACTGTTCTGTAGCCCCAACGAAGACAGTGACATCAAAATCCCCAACGTAGAAAACCTTGCCACACTAGAACTCCCTGCCCCACCCAGCTTTAGACAACGTCGAATCCTTGGACCAGCCAGGACATCAACACCACTAGCACCTCCACCCAAAGCATCTACTCCCCCAGCATCCCTATCTTGTCCCACCTCACCAACCATGTTCACCAGAACCTCAGAGCTTAAGGCAGCCCTCCCAGCTGACTTTTCAGGTCAGTCTGACAATTGTTACAGTTTTCTTTCTTTCTTCGCCTCATCTCTTCCTCGTTGTACATCGTTCCCTTACTCACACTTGGCGTGGTCGGTCAGCTTCCATTTCTTCCGCTCTTCTCATCATCCACGCTGACCCTTCCCACCTTACTCTCGTATCTCTCTTATCTTGAACCCTGCCCTTTGGACTCGCCTATCTCCTTACCATTTCTCTCACAATGGTCCGTGTCCCTTAAACCTTCCATCCGATTCTCTCTCTTTCGTTTCCTTATGAGGAGCTTGGTCCGTGCACTCTCTCAGTATACTTATA
>JBBPSC010001044.1:0-12018 GCA_038093395.1 Baorangia bicolor | reverse complement strand
GTCTATCTGCCTCGAGGCCGATCTCCGGCCGAGCGGAGCTTCAATTCTCTGGGGCTCAAGTCGATCGGCAGTCAGTCGGACTCCGAACAAGATTAACCCTCCGACGGGCTCAGGGACTTTGTGTATTGAAACGCGCTCGGACGCGTTTGACCGTCTCAGCGCCGATCACATCCCGCTCGCTGTCTCTGTCGACGTCCACGATGGTGGCGCAAACGCGTACCGCCGATACACCCTCCAAGAAGCTCACTTTCAACGAGAAGATCGTCGGCAAGTCCCTCTCCACCGACACGCTCCTCAAGAAGCTCAAGGCCCTCCATACCGAGCTTGCAGAGCTCGACCAGGAGCTCGTCGACGTCAGCTCGCTCTCGTCCGTGCGTTCACAACTCATCAATACATCCCTCCTCCTCCACAAGGACAGAGGTGTCAAGGCGTACACCGCGTGCTGTCTTGCGGACATCCTCAGGCTATACGCACCGGATGCCCCTTATACCCAAAACGAACTCAAGGACATCTTTCAGTTTTTCTTTAGGCAGCTTTCCGCCGGGCTGAAAGGTACCGATGCTCCGTATTATAACGAGTACTTCCACCTCCTTGAGTCCCTCTCGACCGTCAAGAGCGTCGTGCTCGTATGCGATCTTCCACACGCCGACGAACTCATGTCCGAAATATTTCGCGACTTCTTTACCCTCGTACGACGCGACCTTGCGAAAAAGATAGAGTTATTTATTGCAGACATCCTCGTCGCGCTCATCGACGAGTGCCAGTCCCTCCCAACTGATGTCTTGGATGCCATTATGGGACAGTTCTTGGACAAGAATACGGTGAGTCGTCAAGCGTACCGACTATGCTTTCTCGTTCATGATACCCCTTCAGCGTCTGGACCAGCCTGCCTACAGACTCGCGGTGCAGATTTGCAACGCGACATCGGACAAGTTGCAGCGTCACGTCTGCCAATATTTTACTGACATCATCGTCACTAATTCACGCGACCTTGACTCGGAGGGTGACTTTGATGAAATACGCACTGCGCACGATCTCGTCAAGCAACTTAGCAAGTCGTGTCCGTCCTTGCTGCATAGCGTAATTCCACAGCTTGAGGAAGAACTCCGTGTGGACCAAGTTCAAGTGAGGTTGATCGTAACCCAGGCACTAGGAGATATGTTTGCGGAGAAGGGCGGCTCCGATCTCATTCGAAAGTATCCAACGACATGGAACGTGTGGTTGATGCGCAAAAACGACAAGATAGCAGCCGTGCGTCTAAAACTCGTCGAAAGCGCTCGGGGTCTACTCTTGAACCTGCCGGAACACAGAGAGACTGTCGAAGGCAAGCTCCTATCCCGGGACCTGTAGACGACAGTCTTGACATGCTCTTGAATAGAAATGCTTCAGCTCAAACTCCTAGATCCCGACGAGAAAGTTCGTGCCGCAGTGTGCAAAGTGTACTCTCAGCTCGATTACGAAACTGCACTCCACTATGTCTCGGAAGCACAACTTCGGGCAGTTGCTGGCCGTGGAATGGACAAGAAACATGCCGTCCGTGTAGAGGCCATGAATGCGCTTGGCAAGTTATACAACCTTGCATATCCGGAGATGTACGTCCTTTCCTCCCGTGAGTGTTACAGTCTAATACATTTATATCCAGCGAGAACGGTGACTCGTCCGCGGTCAGGCAATTCGCGTGGATTCCTAATGAAATCTTGCACATCTCCAACATGACGTCTGAAGCCAAAGCTGCTGCAGAGCAAGTCATCGCCGATTATGTTCTCCCGTTACCTCCGTCTTCCACTACTTCCGCTTCCACGTCCAAAAATGTCGAGGTTGACGAGGTAGCGTGGACAGATCACTTGCTCAGTACTATGCTGCATCTAGATGACCTCGGTGTCAACACAATTCTGAGTATGAGCGGAATTAAAGCAAGGTTCGTTAATCGATTTTCTTACTGTGGTCAACGACGATCGATATCATCCATAGTCGCCCGACCATGTATGAGCACTATCTGCAAGCATGCATACATAACAACGTAAGCTCTCCGTAGTTGTTCGTCGTAGTTTTCCTTATCGGTACCTATCAGGGTGGTGTAATTGACGAAAACGAGGAATCGATCACACAGCGTCTAAATAACGTGGTCAAACACTTGTCTCGTACGTGATTTTCAGGGTCATATCCTATGCCTTAAACCTCCCAACTAGGTCACTTCCCCGATCCCCAGAAAGCAGCTGAGGATATGCATGACTTCGCCAGGGGGAACGAGAATAGGCTTTATAAGTTACTCAAGACGTGTATGGATCCCCAGTCTGATCTGAAGAGCATCGTGAAAGCCTCAAACGAGTTCCTACGGCGCGTAGAGCAATCACTCGAGTCCACCCTCTCGACGATGACCATCTTCCTCCGTCGTGCGACGCTTCGCATCGTCAACCAGTCGTCCGTTTCGACCCTCATCAAGAGAGTCCAGAAATCAGCTCCGTCGTCGAAGCATGCCCAACAACTTTTAACTTTTATATCGAAACATTGTCCGATTCTCTATAAACCCCACGTCAGCGAACTCACAAAGGCAATTGCCGATGAGAGGAACGTGGTTCTGGCGGAGGTTGGCATGCATGCACTCGCAGCTGTGGCGAAAGTTGATGAATCCCAAGCGGCATTGGACAAGTATGTTTCTTCACCCTATCTTCAGTCAGTTCGCTGACACGGATATCGTGATTGTTCTATGCGCAAGACGAACGCTAGAACGCATAACACGATTTGCACTTGGAGAAAACCCAAAAATAGCCAAGTTTGCGGCCCGCTTACTGGCTTCCCTGAAGGACCATGAAGATACTTGTGTGGAGATCATTGAAGTACGTGCCCTTGTCAGCGCTCGATTTTGCGATCTGTTCATTGCTTTAAAGGCCATCTCGGAGAAGCTCTCAGACGCTACACCAGAGGAACTTGTTGCCCATACAACCGTTCTAGCACAGATGGCGCGCTTCAAGCCCGACGCATTCGAACATAGGAGTGACACTATTATGGCATTCTTGATCAAGAAATTGCTCATGGGTCGACGGTCAAAGGATCCAGTAAGGATGCTGCACCGTGATTCTCTCCAGATTGAGACCTGATTTGTTTTTGTAATCAAGAATGAAATGGACATTGATGAAGACTGGGTGGAAGATGACGACATGGCACCAACACAGAAGGCCAGGATCCTCGCGTTGAAAGTTTGTCGAAATCGGTGTATTGCCAATGCGTCTGCAGAAACCGCAGTGGAGCTTGCTACGCCCGCGCTTAAAATGTTTTCGACATTACTCGAGCATTCTGGATCATTTTCGGCAGATGCACCGGACAGGTTGGGTTTTCGAGTGTTACTTGGGAGATGTAGGCTGATGCATCACACTTAGTCCGCCGGTGAAGTCACGCATGCGACTACAAGCCGCTGTGTCGCTTTTACACCTTTTTACCGTCGCAGCCTTTGCAAACGTGATAAATAACAACTTTGTATGGCTCGCGATCACAGCCCAGGTAAGGAGTCTCTTCAAGCCGATGTGCTCGCTGATGGTGATGTGCATCCCCTCAGGACCCATGTTACCATGTCCGAATAACCTTTTTAACAAAACTCGTGTCACTGCTAACGGCACGTAAACTCCCGCCGCGCTTTAACACGATACCCTTCCTTACGATTCACGATCCTGAGGCCGATGTTCGAGACAGGGTGAGCCCTAGCCTGCGAAAGTTGGTGCCAAACATTGAACCCTTTCCTAGGCCATAGCTTATATTTCGTTTATCTCGAGATCTATTCCACCCGCCGCACGTGTTGATCAACTAGAAATAATCTTCATCCGTCTCCTTCACCTCATTGCGCACCATCCCGATTTTTCTACCGCGCACGAAAACATGCAAGAGATGGCGAAGTAGGCTTTCGTTCCTTTTTCTGTTTAGGTCTATTCTTACCCGCCCATTTCGCCTGTTAGATATATTGAATTCTACCTCGATTTGATCGCGAGTTCTGAGAACATTTCGCTCCTTTACCACCTTGCAATGAAAGCCAAGACCGTACGTGACTCGGAATCGCATACATATAGCGAGGTGCGAAGACTTTCGCCCGACCTCCAATCATTTGTTGAGTTTTCTTGCACATTTACTGAATCTAGAATCTCTATACGACGGCAGAGCTCGCCCAAGAGCTGATCAAGGCCCGTGCGCAAGCTCGCTCGTGGACCCTTGAGAGTTACCCCGGCAAAATAAAACTGCCCTCGGACATTCTGCGTGCGCTTCCGAATTCAGAAGCTGTCGCCAAGGTACGCGATAAAACCCGGTGGATTGCATGAAGGGCTCGTGCTGAAAAGTGATACAGGTGGTCAAAACACAATATCTGTCCGAGGAAACCATCACGTGGCTGAGGGAGATTAGGGGGCACAAGCCGACCGCGGCCACCAAGGTGCGTCGAAAATCAAATTGCACATTTGTTTGTGATTTGTTGACGCCTTGTTTTGTAGGAGAAGAAACGGGAACCGAGGGAGGCAAGAGATGGCAAGTCCCCGCCTGCCAAGCGCAAAGCTTCTCGAGCTCGAGCAAACGGCGCGCCAAAGTGGGTTCCTGCGTGATGCGGAGTACAGCTTCCCACTGACGTCAAATTCTTGACAGACGTGCCAAGACGCGGAAGTCAGCGCGATGGAACAGTGATCAATCGGAATCAGAAGAAGAAGCATCATCTGATGAGGAATCGGTTCTTGATCAATCAGAGAAGGCGACGTCCCCGAGACGGTCTAGTTCTGCGCCGAGCGAAACCGTTCAGGACAGTAACAAAGAAGAGGACGGCGGTGAACCATCAGAACGAGAGAAGAAGTTCGGTAGAAAGGCAAGAGTGAAGGCTCAGGTGAGTCACATCCAGCGCGGTGGTTCATGGCGTTGACGTTGTCGAAAAGGAAAAGATGAGCAAGAAAGTAAAGAAAAGTACGGCACGGCCAAGAAAGTCTTGACATGTTCCAACGCAGTATGGATTGTATACAACCTATTCGTGATGCCTTGTATTGCTACGTTTTGCTGCTCTTGTAATCTCGACGCTTTGATTTGTCTTCGTGCAGGTTGGCCAGACGCTTGTAAGTCACGGACGCCGTGAACGTGATTCACTTGTGTTTTCTATCTGTATGAGATTTCCCTACAGCTTTAATCTGGCGCTGTGGTGAGTTACTGGAAAGCTGATCAGCAGAAACCGGAAGGTAAGTGACCTCTTTAGCTTCTCCGTTTCGTGGTGCCATCAGACAAAAACTGGGCATTCTTCGGGATCAAATGCCATATCGGACCGCCGCCTGTAAATTTCCCAATCTAATCTGACGTGAGATAGCCACTCCCTCCATTCCCTACGTCTTTCTCACATCAACTTTGTTCCTGAATCATTCTCCACCTCCCTGATGATGAGAAGAAATCCGAGCGCGACAGTTTTAAAACTTGTTCATGCGCGCTTGGTATAGTTCCTAATTTATGACACGCCGAGGACGACCCTTTTGGCTGTACATCAGATCTCCAAATCGTTCTGATGTGTTCCTGGCCAAAGTAGGTAGGTCCTACCGTATCGGTGCCTTCCTCAGCCCGCGTGGACGTATAAACAATTTTGTCTTTATGGACATGTGTCGTAGTCGACTCTAAAAGAAGGCTGCCAACCGATACGTCTCGTTGTGTGACAGATTGTGGGTACGCTTCCTCAAGGCAACCTTGTTCGGAGGACGAGCGAGTTGATGCTCGCGAGACTCTTTCGTGGTCTTACATCATGCCGCTGATTGGCAAATCGTTTGCCCTGATGTACTGGGGTAAGCTTTGGTTTTCCGGAACGCCGCTGCGGGTGCTAACGCGGTTGTAGGATTCGTGGGTTCTACCCCGTGAGCTTCCGGTCAATACAAATGCCTCTTGTTCACGTGCGTCGCTTACATCCTCGTGGGCGGGACGTTGATCCAGGGATACATGTACTACAGCGGTGAGTGCAGCGTGCTGCCCGATAACTCATCGACCTGGCCGCCGTTCGCTCCGCAGGTAGCGTTTATGCTACGAGTCCCTGGACGGAACTAAAAACCCGACTACAGCTGATAATGGATTTATCCCTGACAACGCCCTGGACTTGTCATCAACGGCGGTGAATGCCACCATTGTATCCCATTACTTTGTGATTACTTTGGTCCACCTGATTCTGTATCTACTGCCGACGGCTCACTTGTTAGATCTTCAACTTTGGCAGTTATTCTACCTTTCTTTTTATTCCACCGTGGGTGTCGATCAAGGTGGAGCATGACCTTGTTGCCTCACTTCAAACGCAAATAATAGGTGCCGAGACCACTTTGACGGCGATCGTTACGTGCATGCAAGTCACTCACGAGGTCCTCTTTTCCTTGTTGATTCGATACATGTGGTACGTGCAGCGCCCAACTCTTCTTCGCAATGCGCATCTGGATGAATTCGTCCTTGTGCTCGTTTGTAACTGGACGGAAGTTCATTGAGCGTCTTTGCGTTCTGAAAGTCATGAAAGAATATGGAATATTCGGTCTGTTTGAGCGCATGATTCCGGGCATCATAGTGGATGACCATTGTCCGTCTGTGATAAATCGTATTGACGATTGGATATCGACAGACATGCACGGCGTTTCTTGCGCTAGGTGAGTGTGCTTCCGACGCGCACATGGGTGCTGACGTCGGCCCGGCGCCTTTAGTGGCAGGCATTGGCAAGTGTCTTGCCTTACATGTCACGGGCACTGGACTAATTCCTCACAGTAAAAACGGCGATTATAGGTACAGATTTTTCTATGCAGCTTGGCGGGAAACCAATGATCGTATGCGGTGCAGCATCCGAGTCTGTATTTCTCAGTGTCTCATCGCTCCACATCGTTGTCACCAGAGCAAGGTCTGGCTTTCATGTCGGATCTCTTTACGACCCGTATGCTCTGCTGTATGCTTGCATCTACCAGGGAAGGCCTGCGTAGGTTGATCCGAGCATCCTCTCCTCGCGGAACTCGCGCGAGTCTGTCCTCAGAATCAAATTGCCGATTCGTCGACTATCTTTCTTCCTTTTCAACCGCGGCGTACGAAGACGTTCCTCCAAACCGGCATGCTTATTGCTTTCGTGGCTAAGCCAGGATACAAGCTTTACACGAACACGCCAAGTGAGTCACTCTTGAAAACTTGACGGTCGATGCGTCGTGCAACATGCTAACTAGCAAAGGCTCAACTTCCGCACACGAGCTGAGAGCAACAGCGTCGCAGACGTGATATCACGGTCGGAGCCTATCCTTTCAGGTCAGTTTTTGGGCACGTTCCTGCGCCTGTGCGAGGAACCCCAAACACACCAAGATATTTCAAACGGAGAAACTGCAAGCCAAAGTGCGCAGCAACACACCGGATCAAGATCGGATACAAGCATGGGAGAATGCGAGATAGAATAGGGATGTGGTGCCTATGCCAGTGGCGCGCGGCCGAAGAACGGGGGATAGAGGTAAAAGTATCCATGTTAGGTCACGAACTTCGTAAGACTATGAGAGTGCGCCGAAGCCCCCTGAAGGTGACAGGATAAACGTGTTCCTCGTGGAAGGCACTATTGGAAGCGCACTATACATGGCGGGATGGAAACACTGTACGTGTCGAGTTGCACCTTTCTAACGACGTGGATGAAGCGTGGATGATAAATTGTCGTGCCTTTGAGTGACGGGGCTCATGCACGATCACGGATCGAAGTACAAGATATGGTATGATGGTGAAAGGAGATAGTCCGACCATCATATTCCCCGGCGAGAGACGAAATTCTGTGAGAAACAGGTAAGATGGCGTCCAACGAAGGCTACGTAGTACACTTACCTCCAAGTCCTGTGACGTCGCAACGGCAAGTACGAACTTTCTGTTGGAATCCGTCACTAGATCGGTGTCAGTCCGTTGCACAGTCGAGGGGATCTGAGTTAGCTCGCCTAATGCGAAGATGTTGTCGCGCAGAAACTCAGCTAACTCGGCGAGGGGGGTGTCGGGTGTGATGATAGTGTATGGATGCGATTCATTGCGTTTGAACTTGGACATGTAATTCTTCACGGAATCATTCTAGTTGAGGGAGCCGAGGAAGGGAAGTCAGCAGTGCGTCAGATACGAGTAGGGGGCGATCAAACAAGGGGAGGAAGAAAACCGTACCGGGTTTGCATAACCTGCCTGCCATTTGTCTTTGAGTGCGGCAGCATCGACATAACCAAGCGGTCGTCTGTTCCTGTCGAGCACCCTGCGAGAGGAGAGTGGGGTCAATCTACATATGCAGAATGAGGCATAATCACGGTATGTGAGAGAAATCGCGTTCATATGCGAGCTCGATTGCACGCGAGATGGATTCGTCGGCTGGGAGTGAGAAAGCTGGAGGTAGCTGGAGATCCTGGAGGTGGTCGATAGCTTCAGTGTGAGAACGGATCTCGCCTATACAGAGACTGTGCATACCTCCACGACTGCCCCCCTGTACTTGTCTACTGGTAGCATCGAGATGCTGTATGCTGGAGGAACGGCGAAGAGAACGGCGGTGGCAGCCATGTCAGTTCAGTGACGGTCAGTTGCGATGTTTGCTGTGAGCTGGCAGTGGGATCGCACGTGACCTCAATCAATGCATCTGGCGTTAACGTTCTGTAATGTTCAACAATGATTTACATAACTTTCCTTGACTTTATATTCTGGCACTTCTCAGCTCAAACTTGCACTACGCACGCAAATAATGAATGATGACTTGGTCCATCTGTGAATGAATAGAGAGGGAGAGTTGCACGTGACGACTCGTAGACGCGTCCAACTTGGAGTCGACGCGTCTTTGTAATTAACTCACGTTTGCAGACGGTATCGTTATCGCCGAAAGTTGGACTTCTGGGCGCACTCTCCCACTTTAACTATCCCTCAGCTTCAAATAGTATGGTTGAGCAAGCCCAGGATGATTCGCAACCTCCACCGGGTCCTTCACCCATACAAAGGCTTCACGAGTCACTCATAAATCGTATAGCTGCAGGAGAGGTGAATCTCTGCGTTGCCTTTTTTTAAATCAGCGTTGGATTAGCTCACTTGTTAGGAAGATCATACACAGACCGGCTTCTGCATTAAAGGAGCTGCTTGAAAACTGCCTGGATGCTGGTGCTACATCGATTCGTATTACCGTCAAAGATGGCGGGATGAAATTGCTCCAGATTCAGGACAACGGTTGCGGCATACGCGTGCGTGCGCTCGCCTCTTGCCTTTTGCGCGGCTCACTCCTCCGACAGAAATCCGATCTGCCCATCCTAGCTGAGCGGTTCACGACCTCAAAAATCAAATCTTTCTCTGACTTGTCTCGACTCACAACCTATGGTTTTCGCGGTGAAGCGTTGGCATCCATATCCCATGTGGCCCACATGTCCATCGTGACTAAAACTAAGACTGATTCCTGCGCTTGGAAGTAAGTCCTTCAATAGCTTCATCAGGCATCAAGTCGACATTCTCACGCAGAGCGTGCTACTCCGAAGGCGTGCTGGTCCCTCCGAAAGCAGGTCAAACGCCAGATCCCAAACCTTGTGCTGGAAATGATGGAACTACAATTATGGTACGTTCCTTCTTTGACGAGTTGCTGCCCAATCAGTCCTCAGAAACAGATTGAGGATATGTTTTATAATACGCCTACTCGCTTGTCGGCGTTGCGCAGCCCGTCCGAGGAGTATGCAAGAATCCTTGATGTCGTAACCAAATATGCAGTTCACAACTCAAAGGTAGCATTCCTTTGCAAAAAGGTGTGTAGAGTCAATGGTGTATTTCCTTTCTTGCTAAGGATACCAACTAGGCCGGATCCGTGACTCCAGAGCTCTCCACTTCGCCTGCATCCATCGACCAAGCAATCCGCCTACTGTATGGTCACGCCATAGGGAAAGAACTCTTGCGCATTGAGGTCTCTTCATCGCCCACTGACGGAACCTCGCGGTCTATTGGATCCGGTGACATTGATGATACTGAAAAGTGGTCTGCTGAGGCCTATTGCACGAGTCCAAATTATCAAGCTAAGAAGACTGTATTCTTACTTTTCATCAACCGTAAGGCAACCTTGTGTGGGATGAATGTCGAGTTGTTCGATTGCTAATGATGTTGCAGACCGTCTCGTTGAGTCGTCCACCGTCAAACGGGCAATCGAAAGTGTATACAGCGGGGTACTGCCCAAGGGTGCATTCCCATTCGTATATCTCAGGTACGAACAACTGCCCACAACAAGACTATGTATTAAAAACATCAGCCTCGAGATAGATCCCCGTTCTGTGGATGTGAACGTGCACCCTACGAAACGAGAAGTTATCTTTTTGAACGAGGAAATCATAACGGAACGGATATCAGATGCTATCCAGCAAGTGATCAGTCAAAGTCATTCCAGGACCTTTGAATATCAGGTAGGCTTGAGCGTGCTGCTTCATCCGCATTTTTGACTGTCTCTAGACATTGCTTCCTGGCCGCCCAAACGAACCGAATACGAAAGGCAGCCGGAAACCGAGAGAGGAAGAGGAGGGTGAAGAAGAGGAGGACGAGGAAGAACGCCCGGCTTCGGCGTCTCATCGTATGCTTTCCCAACGTTCTGGTGTTGCTGTTGCTTATCGTCCTTTAGCTCCGAAGCTGTATTCGCAACATAAAGTCCGCACATCGCTTCACGATCGCACTCTCGAATCAATGATCCCAGTGTTGAACCCCTCACGTTCTGACGGCGATGATACATCTAAAAAAGCAGCTGGCCTCCGCGATATCCCGGAGTCCAGCTGTGATCTAACTTCCATCCTGGAGCTCAGGAAGTCAGTCCAAAAAAGCGTGCATCATGGTTTGTTGCATTAGCCATTCAAATGGGATGATTGATGCTTAGTTCATTCGACAGACCTGACTGAAATCATAAAGAAGCATACGTTCGTCGGGATTGTGGATGATTATCGGTGTTTGTCACTGATTCAGCATGGTACGAAACTATATCTGCTCAACCACGCAGCATTGGCGTACGTTGCATTTACTGTGCTCTGTATCCACTCTGATCTGACACGCATATTCGTAGCGAGGAGATGTTCTACCAGCTCGCTCTTATGCAGTTTGGCGGTTATCGTCGGTTGAAGCTAGACCCTCCTCCACCCCTTCGTACTCTTTTAAAGCTCGCTGTGGACGCAGAACCGGGCACAGAGAAAAGTGGGCTTAGCAAAAACGAAATCGTAGATGTAAGTGTCACTCGCTGTCTCGAAAACCGACCTGAACTCACTTTGACCATTCTCAGCGCATCACCAAAACGCTGCTCGCGCGGCGTAGCATGCTGGCCGAGTACTTCGAGATCAATGTCACTTCAGATGGAGAAATTGAGAGTTTGCCCCATCTCTTGAAAGAGTACACCCCTGACCTCAATAAGCTACCCGTCTTCCTCATGCGCCTTGGGCCACAGGTGAGGTGTCTTCCGTCATGGATGATCCTAACAGCTGATCAGAAGGGACTTGTTAGGTGCAATGGCAATCAGAGAAAGAATGCTTCTGCACACTCATGCGCGAGCTCGCATACTTTTATTCCCCATCTCCATCTCATTTCATCCCCTCAATTCCTGATGGCAACCATACACAAGCAAAGGCGACAACGTGGCAAACCGAGCATGTCCTGTTCCAGGCTATGCGCAAGTTCTTGGTTGCACCAAGGTCGCTTCTAGAGAACGATGTCGTCCAGGTGGCCAATCTCCCCGATCTTTACCGAGTCTTTGAGAGATGTTGATGGAAGCGACTTACCCTTGACGACTGCTACGATGTTATAACGAAGACCATTCCTGTAATAGCCGTACTGTAAGTGATCGTCTGTTCAATGTGGTTCGACTCTCGTGCAGCTGCAAGTGCAATCGCCCGATTGTAACCTAGTATACATTATACCGGGACTCTGGGCTCTGCTTCAAGGTACACCGATAAGTATTAAAAAATACGTCGAATTCACGAAGCGCTAGCTTGAATCTGTGCCCATCACCAACAATTCTGTACCGATTCTTGTCAGGACCAAGGATCAAGGCAAGCCCCTCCCGGTATTGAT